>VZRS01007982.1:557050-590702 GCA_013398055.1 Ifrita kowaldi
GAAACGGAAAGAGAACGAGCTTCGGTGTTACAGTAATAACAGCAGTGCGCGTCCGCCTGGAGTGGTGCACAGGCTAAATGCGGCCGGGAGCCGAGCGAAGCCAGCCCAGCCGCCGCCTTAGAGCTAATAATAGGCACTGTCTGCTCGCTGGCTGGCAGCAGGTTATGCCGTGGTCTGAAACGCGAAGAGGTTTTAGTGATTTAATAAAAGCCACAGTTCCGCAGATACGTAAAACTAACAGTGACATATAGAAAGCATTATTAAAAACTGAGATAATGTTTAAGTGCTAAGAGTAATTTTTATCATAATTCTTTTGCAGAGTATGAAATTACTGTTGCGTATTTTCTTGAGGTCCGGAGCAGAACCAAGTCTTCACAGGAATTCTTTGCTAATCACCTATGAAGCTCCTGATCCCGAAGTTGCACTTTTGCAATGAAGAAAAGGAGACGGCTCGCTGCAAGTCTAAATGAAAAGGTTCATCTTGGCCATGAGAAAGATACTTCAGAACAGATTCTTGTAGTGGACTGTGCACAAGAAATTGTCTCCAAGTCTGCAGAAATAGCTCCTGCAGATCAGCTCGGATCTTCCCAAGAACTTTCACCATCACCAGAACAAAGAAAGCTCTTAAGCTCATTGCAATATAACAAAAATCTACTTAAATATTTAAATGACGATAGACAGAAACACCCATCATTTTGTGATCTACTCATAATTGTGGAAGGAAAAGAATTTAGTGCTCACAAAGTTGTTGTGGCTGTTGGGAGTAGTTATTTTCATGCCTGTCTGAGTAAAAATCCAAGCACTGATGTCGTCACATTAGATCATGTAACTCATTCTGTCTTTCAACATTTGCTTGAGTTTCTTTACACTTCTGAGTTTTTTGTGTATAAAAATGAAATTCCATTAGTGCTGGAAGCAGCAAAATTTTTAGATATCATAGATGCAGTGAAGTTACTAAATAACGAAAGCGTTTCCAATGTACAGACTGATGTGGTAACTGATGCACCTACACCAGTAGAAACACTCAGTGAACTGACAGGTAAACTATTAAATAGTCATCAGTGCACTTTTTGTGGTCGAAGTTTCTGTTATAAGAAGTCCTTAGAAAATCATTTGGCTAAAGCCCACCGCCCCCTTTCCCTGGAAAGAAAGCATGGGTTAAAAATGGTTGAGAAGGCCAGCTTTTCCACCAGACGCTCCACGAGAAGCCGTAAATGTCCAGCTAAATTCGATACCAGTGACAATGAAAGCGGTGATGCCTCTGACAGCAATTTGGAAAAAGTCAGTTCTGACAAGGAGACATCTGAGAGAAGTGAATATGAAGACAGTGAAAGTGAGTGCAACGCGGATGAAGACGGGCAGGAAGAGGAAATGTCCGGTGAAGATTCGGAGTCTGAAGAGCAAAGCGAAAAGGAACAGAATGATGCTGAAGATGGTTCTGAGGCAGTTGACTCAATGGGGAATATTCCTGAAGGCTTAGCTCCAGTCATCATTCAAAGCAGTAGCAAAAAGCTACTGCAGTGTCCCAAGTGTGACAAAAAGTTTGATCGAATAGGTAAGAGTGAGTTAGGTTGATCTCATTCATGGTGGTGCTGGTTATGTAGGAAATAAACTGAGCTTTTTCTCTGTCCCGGAGGGGGAACATAAGAATTTCTGGATCGTCTCACTGATCCAGTGAGCTGCTAATTTCTCGAAGTGTATTAAGTTATGTCTGTGGTGCTAAATAGTTTCAGTAAATTATCTGAGCAAATTATTTTAAAAATCTGCAAATACTACATTTATTTCTCTGTCACTGCTCTGGATTCTAGTTATTAGCGTGGTGTGTAAAAGCTCAGCTACTGTGCAGAAATAAGTGGCCTGTGAATTTTCGGGTTGGAATGGTCCGTTTTGGTTCTGCACACATTGAAAGCCCTGTTCTCTTTGCACTTTCATAACTTAGAATTTTAGTTCTGTGCTCACAAAATACATGACAAGCATGCATTAAAACAAGCGATACATAAAGTATTTCTTTATAAGCTTGTATTACAATGGACAATTGACTTATATGTAAATTTATGAGCTCATAAATTTACAGTACTATACAGCAGCATGCATGTGTATTCAACGGAGAAAAAAGTAAAATCTAGTACAAAGCAGAGAGGCTGCTATTGACTCGAGGTAGGTTTATCCACAGGGTAGGACAGAATTCTGTCCTTAGAAAAAAATTGGCAAACAGAAGAGGGAATACAAGTGATGTGAAAGAAATGAGAGAGTAGCATTTTTGTTTATGGTAGTGTGTTGGGTCCCAAATACAGGTAATGTGCAGGGGTCTGTATCTTTCATTCAGTGTTTTGCTATTTGAAAGTACCTTAAGATTATCAGTTTGTTGTGAGGCTGTTCCCCATTCTGCAAAGGTACTTCATGATCAGTGTAGTGAAAAAATAGTACTGTAACTTGCAGTATTTAAGAACAGACTATTCTGTAGGGTTGAACAAGAGTGACTTGTAACCCTTGCACAGATTTACAGGAAGATGGAAGTGTTTGGAGGGATCTTGGCTCAAACACACAGGTGAGCACTGGGCGATTTTCAGTGCTGTAAGCCGGTAGGAATCTTTAGATGGATGTGGAGGGTACTTAGAGCTTGACTACATGTGAGAGAGATCATAGAACAAACCCCAAACATGACTATTGCAGGTGATAGCTGTTACAGTTCATGCTAACAGATTTGATTTTGTTGTCCAGGCAAATACGAGAGCCACACACGTGTCCACACGGGTGAGAAGCCTTTTGAATGTGACATTTGCCACCAGCGCTACTCAACCAAGTCCAACCTGACAGTGCACAGAAAGAAACACTCCAGTGACACTGACTTCCATAAGAAGGAACACAAATGTCCCTACTGCAATAAGCTGCATGCAAGCAAAAAGACCTTAGCAAAGCACGTCAAGAGGCAAGTATGAGCTTAATGTGTCTGGCATTTCTGAAGAAGCATTTTTTTCATTTCAGAAGTGAAGATAAACATATGTATAAATACAGCATATTCTGCATTATTTTTATAACTTTTTTTTTTTTAAATAAGTGCCTTTTCAGAGGGCATGGGGATTAGCAGTATCACCTAACCTGCTGTAAGAAATAGCACTAGTGCTTCTGTGGGGGTCCTGCCAAAAGTTTTTATTATAAATTTTAGAAACTTTCAGATGAGCTAGCACAGTCAGTCAGAACACATCAGTCTTAATAATTAGCTGTACTGCTTTTAATTTGAAGGCAGAATAAAATACCTTCTTTAGTTTTAGGTGTCTGTGTTTTACTGTTGATGATAATAGGTGTCTAAACCATTTCTTTTAGATAAATAATTTATGACAGGTCTAATTATAAGGTATTATTATTTTCATACTGTTTTTTTTCTTCTTTTTTTGTAAATATCCATAGGTTGAAACTGCTCTCTGTCTTATCAACTGTTGTATGAGGTTCTACAGGAATCCATAGTCAACACTACTTTCCAGTTACTCATGTCATTAGAATTGTTTCAGTATCAGTATTCTGTTCTGCCAGGGTGGGGATCAACTTCCATGAGCTATAAAGCTTGGAAATAGATATTTAGTATTCATCTTCATCATTTAGTATTCATATTCATCTTCATCTTAATCTTAGAAAGCTATAACTACTTTCAGCTTCTGTCTTTCTGCTAGGTTTCATCCAGAGAATGTACAAGAATTTCTTTCTATCAAGAAGACAAAAAGTGAAGGTTGGAAATGTGATGTAAGTAATCCTTCCGTACATTTGTTTTTTCATATAGAGTTTACCTTCTGTGAACTTTAACAAAAATCTAATGTGTGTTTCTGTGAAGTCTCCGAAAGTGTTGTAAGTGATGGTTACACATTTGCTCTATATGCAGATTTAAGGACTGAACTTTGTCTATATGTACAGCCTCTGGTCAGATAAATAATACCAATTTGAATTCTAAAATAGTTAGAGGCAGTGTTTTTTCATGTGATCAGTTACTACTATTATTCAAATACATCAGTTTACAGATGATTAGACTTGAGTGTTATGAATACTTTAAAAACAGTATTTGCTCTCCTGTTAATTACACATATCAAGCACTGACTATGAAGTATCCTGTTTTTGGAAGGATCTCTCAATAGTGAGGGAAACATGTTAAATATGAAACACTTTCTCATTTGGCTGCATATGCATGTTAGCAGAGTTGTAAATTTGTGCTAAATTTATCTCTAGTTGTAAAAGCATAGAATGCTTTCCTTGATTTTCCCCAGGAGAGGTATATGTGTGAAACTACATCTGCTCTAAAAAGGAGTTTGTAGAGTTTCCATTCTCTGTGTGTATGCTGCCAAGCAATGTTTTAAGGTTTCAGATGTGGGGTTTTGTTGTTGTTATTTTTTTTTAAGGGAATTGGTTTCCTTTTTTGGTTTTTAGGGCAGCTGTTTTGTTTATGCAAGCTGCGGTATGCTGCTGTATGTCTGTAATATTAGGGGCTGTAACATAATTACTAGCCTTGCTTTTTTTGGGAACTTTCACTTGTAAACATACAGTAGGAAGTTGGGAGATACCAGCTGTAGGAATTTGTAGTGTTCGTTGTGCAGCTGGTGGGGTCATGGTTCGAGGTTTTTGCATGGTTCTTCAAAGGGTGAAGTTCATCAACTTCCAGGTGAAGTTGTATTGTGTGAGCATGTTACAGATTCTGTTTATTACTAGATAAGAAACATTTTAAAAGTGGCAATCAATTGTGCAACATTGTTGACATTTGTCCTGGGAAAGTATGTTACCAGATGAGTGATTTGAGGAACTCCACTTCCTGGTTTGTGGGTTTATTTTTTAACTTGAAAATTTTAAGTAGAAATTTTTTAAGAAGTGATCTGCTGCTCTTGTACAGCTCATGTGCATTGAAAATGGACTTGAATTAAAAGCAGGTAGAATTCCAACTTTTATAGCAGTTGGGCATTGAACAGGACCCCTGGGTGCTCTGCTGGGACTTTGTTTTCAGTTTGTGTGGTGTGTTTTGAGGGCAAAGGTGGCACAGATGTAAGCTGCAGGATTCATTAAGGTTGTTGGTTTATGCTGTAATCCGTTTGTGAACAACAGGATTTGCTGACCATATTTTAATCCTTGAGGGATATGAGCAAATTAACACAAACAATAGATATTAATAGTAAGGAAAAGCAAAAGGGCTATTATACTTGGTTCAAATATGGGATTTTCTTACAGCCATATTTAACATTAATGAGTTTTTAAGCAAATAAAGCTGCTGCTTTTGATTTCCTTATTCATGTGTGCTCTGAGAAGCTACTTGCTCTAGTTAATATGTGGGAGTTGTAGTGCTCAGTTGAGCTGTCATAAACAACAGCATGAGTCTTACAGGGAAATAAGTGAGCACTCTGTTGGTTTATGTTGAAGCACAGGACCCTGATGATTGATTGTAATACCTGGTTTAAGTGCCTAAATTTGAGCTGTGGATTCAGTTCTGTAATTGTACTGCGTGCTTACTTTAGTCACTACAAATAATTCTTGAACATTTAGGTTTTGGTTAATGTGAAAGCAGTACTAAAAAGCACACATAATGTTAGGCTTGTGAAGGTCCTGTAGTTCTAAAATGTATTTTGAGTTATATTTCTTTGTTGGTATTGGCATTTTCTCTTGAATACCTGCTGTCAGAGAATTTCCCAGAGGAAATAAAGGAGCAGGTATGACTCAGGTTTTACAGTAGCTTATGCTACAACAGTTTTTGCCACAGTCCAACTAAGCTGTTTCAGCATCCAAAACCAAGCCAAAGCTATTTGCTTTTTTCCGTGATGGTTTTTTTTGCTGAGTTACTGTGTTGAAACAGTCTAGGAAGAGAGTCTGGGAAGTGCTGGAGTCAGTAGAAAGAAGGATTGGGGAGGAACATGTAACTGCATGCAGGAGTTGCCAGTGTTGATCTAGGCTGCCATGGATCTGCATCCTAATCTATATAGTACAGTCCTTTATGGTTTATGTAGAGCACAGGTTGGTTTGGATGTTGACTGCAAGGCTTTACATACTGGCATGGAGGAGGCTTTTGAAGAATACGTGTTCAGTCTTACATTGGTGCAGAGAGCAGATGAAAGAAACTGTTAGGAGTTTATGAATAGGAAAAGAATCTGGTTATAACTGATGTATCTTTGACAAAATGTGTTCTCATTCCAGATTTGTAAGAAATCTTTCACTCGAAGACCTCACTTAGAAGAGCATATGATCCTTCACTCTCAGGATAAACCCTTCAAATGTACCTACTGTGAAGAGCATTTTAAATCCCGGTTTGCAAGACTGAAACATCAAGAAAAATTCCATCTCGGTATAGAAACCTCCTTCTGACATGTAAACACTAGATTTAAAGTAAAACCTTCCCCCACCATTTTATGTCCTGGTCAGTCTGGTTTCCACCCCACCTCTTTTTACAGTTCTCTCTTCCACTTTCAGGGGAAAGTTGTTTGAGGGATTTTTTTTGTTGGTTGGGTTTTTACTTTTGTGTTCAGCTGCCTTTTTGAGGCATTCTATTGTACCCAAAAAAGTCAGAATTTTGGGGTGGAAGAAGAATTAAGGTTAGTTTGGTTTGAAAACTTTTTTGCATGAAATTGATTCTCAGCTATGGAGTCAGATTCTTCCTGAAGTTTTCAAAAGACCTTTTCCTTTCCTCCTGAAGATTCTGCAGACTTTTTTGTACGACTGATTATTTGTGCTGGGTAGGAACTAGATGGGTGATAGGAATTTATTATTTCAAGTGGTCTAATTTGACTTAATTGCTTTTGACTGTGAATTCTAAATTTTTGCTTTACAGTCATGAAATTTGCCAAAATACCAGGTCTTAGAAGTAACTCAAGAAGCTCACAAAATCTAACTAAAGTATGCTGACTGTACTAAACATAAATAATTTGTTAGACAAAACTTTTGCTTTGTAAATTGATGAGGGTTTTCAAAAGTAAACAGTCTGGGCTTGTAGTTTAGTTTAGCTGACAGTCAATCCTGCTCTCTGTGTCTGTCTGCTTGTAGGGCCTTTTCCTTGTGATATTTGTGGCCGCCAGTTTAATGACACAGGGAATCTGAAACGCCACATAGAATGTACTCATGGGGGAAAGAGGAAATGGACATGTTTCATCTGTGGAAAATCCGTCAGGGAACGGTAAGGACTTGGCTTGCTACTTCAACTTCAGCAGAGCACAGAAATCTTTAGCATACTTTGATTGCTGTTGCATATGCTTTGTGTTTTAAACACAAATGGGACTGATTGAGAGTGTTAGTGTATTAAAAAGTAGTGTCGGAGCCACAGGTAGCATGTGATTTTCTGATCACCTCTAAAATTAAGGGTGACAACTGTAGGTAATTAGTTGTGAAGTGCAAATATATTAAGAAAGTCTTACTTCTCATTCACTTCACTTACAGTTTCTCTGTTGTGCAAAAAGATCTTGCAATTTTTTGGGAAAGATGTTTTCTTTAATGTATGTTTTCCAAATTTACGCTGGGACAGCATTTCATTTCTTTCCTGCTACTGTTTCTAGACCCAGTTGGTTTAATAAATAGGTTGCCAGACTGTCTTTGAATGCATATATAGGTGTGTATATCTGAATTTATACTGTCATTTGGATATATTGTGGTCCATCATGTAAAAGAAATTGAGAAAATAATAGCATGCTTCACTTTAAAGTGGTAGGGACATTGCTTAAAATTAAATTTTACTGCTTTTGTTAAACAGAACAACTTTGAAAGAGCATCTGAGAATTCACAGTGGAGAGAAGCCTCATCTTTGCAGTATTTGTGGGCAGAGTTTTCGGCATGGAAGCTCTTACAGGTATAGATTTTTATTAAACAACCTGCTAAACTGTTTTGCTTATTTAGTGATATGTATGCATTCATGTAATTGACATAATTCTTTATAATGTACGTGTTTGACGTACTCCACCTCTCAGAGCATTAGTGAATGTTCTGAACATCTTTCAATATTAAAAATATATTAATAATCTGTGAGAAGTCATTTAATTTTTAATACGTTAATGGCTTAAACACAAACAAAACCCTCTAGAAATCTTTTCTCAGAGCTGAGTTTTTTGCACATCTAAAACTTCTGCGTTTTTGTTATTCGAAGAGAAAATAAGCAAAGGACTAAAAGATCCCACTAAATTAATGCCACATAAGAGAGTTTAGCTTGGTTCTCTCTTGCTTTCTAAGAACAATTTAGGTGCACCTCAGCTGAAAGTTACTTCCTGGTACTTATGTGAAGCATTAAAGACTGCGTTTTCTGCTATTTTGCATTGAATTAGCAGTACAGATTATGTTAACAAAATTGCATTTTATGGTTATATTTATGACTAAATATGCAGACTTCATCTAAGAGTGCATCACGATGACAAAAGATATGAATGTGAAGAATGTGGGAAGACATTTATTCGGCATGACCATCTGACAAAACACAAAAAAATACATTCAGGTAGGTATTTTCTTTGGAAATTGACTTCAAAATTACTATTTTGTAATAACACCAAATAAAAAGTTCCTTATGGATTTTTTTTTTCAGTACATGCAATGGTTTAGGCCTGATGAAAGTTCCTGCCACTCTTTTTGAGGTTTACTAAAGTAGGGTTAATCTTACATGTTTTAAAGGTTTAAAAGCCAAATGTTTCCTCCATGATACCATAGAAAGCCGAGGGACAGTCAAAAACATGTAACAGTGAATTGCTTTAAAAATCATAAATACATAAAGCAAAAGTGAAAAAGGAGGATTTTTTAATGAGTTCAGATTTCTTTTTTTAATAGCAATTGTGTGGAACATTATTGCCACAATACAGAAGAAGCTGTCAGAGTCTCTGTCAAAGTTTGTACACTGATCACTTTAATTTAAGAACATCAGAGAGGTGTTTCTGAAGTGTCTCTTATGGGAAAGAGGGAAGGAAGGCTGAAGGAATCAGCCCTAGGAACAGATGGGGATGATCAGGAGGAAGAAAAATAATCTGTTTTACTGAGAGCAGAAAGGTTATCAAATGTATAGGAAGAGCAAAGATTCACCAGTGACTTTTTCACAACAGGATCCAGAGAAAATACAGCCTTCTAGGAGGCAGAATACATTCTAGACAGCATGAAAATATGAGAGTGATCAGAGTCTAAACTTCCTGAGTCTTTATTTGAAAGACAGCTTCTTTCCTGGTGTTGAAATCATAATATCTGCTATGAAATAAAGAAATCTTTGAAAACTCAAAGTACCAAAAAAAAAAAAAAAAAATCCTCTTTTCTACTCTATTTGCTTTTCCCCCTCTAGAAAGTTACATTCTTTGACTGTCCACACCCCTACTTACATGAGAAGAAATATTCTGCCACTTTGTGGAAGATCTCAAGATGACTAAAAAGCATCAAGATACTTTTAAACAGCAGCATAAAAGAAAAAGGTAACTATGTACATCAGGATAATTAAAAAGAGAAATACTGTTGTGTAATTTTAAGTTCTACAAATAACTAGCTGAAAATAATTGGTATGTTTCAATGAGCTTCTCTTTTAAAACAGCTGAATTATTGAAGGTATCACATTTCAGGTAATAATGAAGAGATACATTCCCAGTCATTCACTTGCACCTCTCATGCAGTGAGTGTTTGGGGAAGTGTCTCTTGACTTGAACACAAATTTCTTCATAGGAATTGTATGGAATAGTCCTGCATAAAAAGTGGTAAAATCCTTACTCTGATAGAACCATCATGCCTTCTGAATTTTTTTCTTTGATAAGAGAGAATCCTTCTCCAAGTGAGGTGTGGAAGAGCTTGATGGGCTGAACTTTGGAAACATGTTTATAGGTCATAGACATTTAATAAGTTCCTAAAGATTTAACCAAAATTTATTGGATTTTGCCCTTGTAGGTGAAAAAGCACATCAGTGTGAGGAATGTGGAAAATGTTTTGGCCGTCGAGATCACCTTACTGTTCATTATAAAAGTGTTCATCTAGGAGAGAAAGTTTGGCAGAAGTAAGTATGGAGTTTTTACAACTGCATAAATACTTCTGTGCTGTAACTGATGTTGTTGGGACTTGTATGTGTGAGCAGAATTGTGCTAATCTGTGTGTTTGTCATGCCTGTACCTCAGTCTTGATAGAGATATCATTGTTACAGTTTGAAGGGGATGTCAGAAAATTGCCTTCACCATTTAAGCAAGATATTTCCTTTGTAGCATAATTAAGTAAATAAAAACATTAAAAAGGATCAGATTTTAATCTGTCAATTTTATCTCAGTGTTGTTCTTAACTGATGGTTTGCTGTAATATTCTCATTGCAGACTAGTTAAAACTGAATTTATAGTCATCATGTAAGCACTGTGAGAATTATCTCACACTTAAGGTATTTCAGAAGCTGGCAGCAGATTAGTGGCTCTGAAAGTAGGTAAAAACTTTGAAACTCCTTTATGTCTCTAACCTGAAAATGCAATAGGGTTTTAAAATTCTTGAGCTCTAAAAATAAACCTCTCAGAGATTTGAAACAAACAGCCCTAGCTGTTTTTCAGATGATGTGTTTTAGCTGTTAGTACCCATTAGTGTTGTGTAGAAGCCATTAAAGAAGTGTCTGATTTAAAAATACAGTACATTGCTTATTCTGGTTTTTTCCCTTGGTAGGCAGTAGCCTACCTAGAAATTCTGCCATTCCTAGAATCTTATTTATGGCCTGATTCTGTCAAGTCAAAGTAAAATCTCCTTGTGGGTGTTGGGCAAAAAAATGTTACTTGAGGAGATTTTTGGAATTAAAAAAGAAGTTTTGGTGGATTTGTTGTTTGAATACTTAAATGTCATCCCAACAGAGAATAAAATTGAATGTTGAAAAGAATCTACTTGACCTTATTGGTATGTAGATGCTGGGAAATAGGAACATAAGTGAGGAAATTTGGAAAGTTTGATATTTAGCTATTTTGCAGTTAAAGATTTCAGAAAGAACTGTGCACATAGCTTTACTGTTAGCTGGTTGCAAAAAAATAACATGAAATGTCTTTTTTCTTTAAAGATATAAAGCAACATTTCACCAGTGTGAAGTCTGTAAGAAAGTTTTTAAAGGAAAATCAAGTTTGGAAATGCATTTTAGGACACATTCAGGTAAAAATAAAATAATCCCCAACTAAACCACAAACCATGTAGGAATGTATTTTTATTCATCAATATTGATTCAATTATTTAATTCATTATGGTTGTTGAGCATTCAGAACAAGAGTAGGAGAAAGCAGCAAGATTTTATTCATTGTCATATACTGGCCATTCCTGAATACAGTTCTCCCTCTGTTTATCTGGAATATTGATAATCTCAGCTCAGGTTTGAGGGACACTCTCTACACCTCCTCCTTTAGTTCACTGGTGTGCGTTCTCGACAAATTTACCCAGACCTTCTAAATGTTTCTGTGCTCCAGAGATTACTGCATTTCAAGTGGTAATCTAAGCAAAGATTGAACTCCCTTTGGAAAGGGTTATGTCCTTTCTGTTTGACCTTGTTTTTCCTGCCTTGTGTTTAGGAAAATCATTGTGCTTTTGAAATGGATGGAAGTACAAACTGGGCTCATTTAATCCCAGTATCGTAACAGCTGAAAGACTGTTCTTCTTAATTCAGTTTGTATTCTAACATAAGTCCAAAGTATTGAGAGAATTGTACATAAGGAGAAGAGCATGCCAATGTAACTTCTAAACAAACTTCTGATGATTCTCTTGATTCCAGAATTTATGCTAAACTTACACTGTTTTTCAGTAAAATTGTTTTATAGTAGGTCTTGATGCCATAAACCATGGAAGGTATTTGCATATTTATGTGTCATCTGGTGTTACTCAGAACTAATTGTTACTCCTCTGTCTTTACAGGTGAGAAGCCCTACAAATGTCAGATCTGTAATCAGTCTTTCAGAATTAAGAAGACATTAACAAAACACATGGTTATTCATTCAGATGCTCGACCTTTTAATTGCCAACACTGCAATGCAACATTTAAACGAAAAGACAAGCTGAAGTATCACATTGATCATGTTCATGGATCTAAGGCTGCAGAAGAGGCATTGGAATCTTCTCCAGAGGAAAAGCTAGTCTCCTTACCAGTGCAGTACACCTCTGATGACAAAGTTTACCAAACTGAGGCTAAACAGTATGTGGAACAGTCCAAAGCATATCAATCAGAAGCCAAAACTTTGCTGCAGAATGTATCCCCAGAAGTGTGTGTGCCTGTGACTCTGGTCCCCGTTCCCATGCCAGACCCCCAAGCAGAGCTGGTGCAGCACAGTGCTCAGTCCCACAGCATCCTTCCCCCGCAGCCGGAGCAGCCGGATTATCAGCGAGCAACGGAGCTCTCCTTCCTCGAGAAATACACCCTGACTCCACAGCCTGCAAATATTGTTCATCCTGTAAGGCCTGAGCAAATGTTGGATCCTAGAGACCAGTCATATCTTGGAACTTTGCTGGGGCTAGATACAACTTCGACTGTACAGAATATTTCAAATAATGAACATTCATGATCAGACCATAACATTCCACCTAATTTACTAAGCCATCAGCCACCAGAAGGCTGATTTGGCAACCAAGATTTATATTTTATATTTTATTTGGACTCATTAAGTCTTCTGCATAGTTTTGGGAAAACAATTTGTTTACATAATATTTGAACATTTAGGCACATTTTGATGCATACTGAAAGAGTGTTTCTTGTGATTTTAAGAGTTTTTAAAAATCTTACAGATGGTCTTTTAAAAATAATGCTCTGAAATATCTTTTAAGGATAGTGGCTGAAAATGTAATTACATATCTGGCTATTAATTTTATAAGTTGTTTGCCTTTCTGCATCTCACTTTGAGTTAATATTTTAAGTGGAATAGAAAGCATTCTAAAAGAATAAGGACTATTTAAAATTCATGAAAATTTGTAAAGATAGGCAGGGCTATGAAACACAAACTTAGAATTATGCTTCACACAGAAATTAATATATAATTTCCTTGAACCTGAGGCATTTTTGGAGGGTTTTAAAGGTGGCTAGACTCTGGAGCCTAGCCAGTGAACACAGGCACTAGGTTCTTCTGAAAAGTGATTTATGATACTTTATGAAGACACTAAACAAGGTGTTCGATGATCCCCCTGAGTACAATTAGGCTGCCTAAATTTCACCTCTTAGTTCTTCTTTGATCTCTAATAGTGAATAATGTGGGAAGATCTAGACAATGATATTGTCTAATTTTCTACACTTAGTTCTATATAATTTCAAGATGCATTTTTTCTTGCTTTTTTAATCTTGTCTTCTAAAGTGTAGCCCACACTCTAACTTTGAAAGAAATGGGAGTAATTGCAAGGTCATTTTAATCCATGAGCAGTCACAAAGGCTTGGCATGGTTTATCCTTGCTAGAGCATAAGTGATATTGGGGTCCCACATTAATGTGCCCATTTTCAGGTTATGTGTGATAGAGGAGAAATTGAAGGACTGTTCCAGAACAGTACTTAATTTCTATTAAAAAAAAAAATCAGTAATTATAAATCTCTTGTGAGTTGCTAATTAAATTGTTTTGTTTCTCACTTTCTTGTACTGTGTTTATAAACCAAAGTTAAACTCTTGAGAGTATTTTATGTCTAATTATTTTTAGCTCTTTCTTTGCTAGACATAAGGGTTTTTTTAAAAAAAAACCATTTGGAACTACAAGTCTGGTGTCACCATGAAATATAGTATAGTTTAACCTCATCATACTTTCTCTTTTAAGTCTACTTTAAAAATAATTATTCTGTGTTTTTTTGGTGAATATGATGCCAAAGAAAGTATCTGAAGTAATTGTATAATTTTCATAATTCCTCACAAGAATTATGGAATAAGATTCCCATCTTACTAAGATGAGAATTAAGATTCAAATTTCCCCCCAGTTTTCCCTATTCTTAAATTATTATCTGAAAGAATCTTTAAAATGGGAAACTGGATTTATGTGTATTATTGTAACTGTTAAATTTATTCAATGACCTGAGCACAAGGGAGTTGTGGTGATGAGCTCTCTTATCATCACAGTTCTACAAACTCTCAAGTGACACAGATAATTTTAGATTGTATTCAGATACTTTGGTGTTAGATTCTGTTAATCATCTACTTCAGTGTTGAGCAGTTTGCAGGAGAGGGGCCAGAACTGCCTGAATGTTCATATTTTGAAGCTTGTACCCTAATGGATTCTTAACCTAAACACACCAAAGATTTCTGTTAGCTGTTAAATAGTGGCAGAGTTACAGAATTTTAAGTGTTACCAATATTTAAATAGGACTTAGCCAAAGAAGCACAATAGAAGTCCTAAACTTTAAAAGTTCAGTTTCTAAAACAGGACTACATATGTTTAACTGTTCTATGTTTGTATCTCTAAAGTAAAATTTAGAGCTGTGCTCTGGGAATGTTCAGACTGACATGCTGTAAATAGATCTGGGAAGAAGCTGAAGACTAGCAAATACACAGCAATAACAAGGCCATTGAATGCCACCTTCTGAAAGGACACTATCAAGTATTACCCTTCCTGCTTTCTAACTCCACCTTCATCTGCTTTCAAAATAAAACTGTTTCTGTCACCTTTACACTCCATGGCTTGAAAATGGCTGGTTTATGTGTAGTTTTCAAGTCTGCGTATGTGTATCATATTCATACTATTCGTGTGCACATGAAACATGATTTCTACTGCATTTGTAATTGTACTGTTGAAAGTAACTCAGCATCAGTGGTGTCAGTGCAGTGCTCAGACTAAAAGCCTAATTCTTTGTTATTTCTTGTCTTTTCTGTCCTACAGTAGAAATAAGTATTGTAGGATTTTGACAAAACAGTGGCTTCAAAGTGGTTGGTAAATAATTATTTCTTTTTAAGTCCAGTCTGTTTGGAAGGCACTCTAGGAAAACACTGAAATAGAATTTGGAGCATATTTACTTGATAATGTCCTTTTAAAAATTCTTTCATAATTGTGCCTTTTATATATATTCTAAAGAATGGCTTTTTCTCTAGTTCAGTTGTTTATTCAGAAAACATTAAGGTCAATAACTTTCAAAGGGCTCCATGTTTGTGCGTGCCCAACAAGAAATGGACTATAAAAGGACTCGTTTTTCAGAAAAATGAGCTCTCTCTTTGCTGTTTGGGTGACCAGAATTACTAGTCATTCCTGGAAAAGATAACCTACTAGTTCTTTGGTGTTCTTTTGTTTGCAGATAACTCTACTCGTTAGTGTTTTTACCTGCTGGTCAGGCTGGATCATTGCCAGTTGACAGTGAAAGACAATAGGAAAGCTTATGTGCTAGATACATAGTTTTATTTTTATTTAATATCATGAGCTAAAATTCATATGGCTTTACATCTATTTAAAATTTATATATGAGCAAAGTAAATTTTCGTGGACTGGGACTTCGTTCAGTAGGTGAAATTATCTGGTTTCTGCTTGATAGAGGATAGTTCCTATTAGGAAGACTGGGATTGAAGGGCAAAGGTCTGCACCTCACAGCTCATGGGTTGAAACTCCTTAGTGTCTGCTGCCTCCGTTTTAATGTGCTCATCAGAGAGTGCACGTGCTGTTAATATGGAGGGGGCATTTACAATAAATGTTTTGTCTGGCAGTCCCTGGATCAGCTGAGCGTTTATTGCCAAAGAAGGAAGAAGCAGGTGTCTCTTAAAAAGATCTCTAAAGAGTGTTTAGTGGCACATTGCAAAAAGTTGGTCTTTTCCACAAGCTGACCTTCAGGAAGAAGAGTGGAGTCCGTGCTGGTACTCCAAACTGCTGCGTGATTCTGAGAACTTATTGCACTCGTTCCGTTTAAACATTAAATTCTATATTTTTTTGCTACACAAATTTCTGGTTGTAGACTGGGCTACTGCCTATAATTCTTTTAGTGGATTTTATGTTCAGTTTATTTATTTATATTGGAATTTCCTCTTTGAGCACTGACACTTTTCTTACAGAGGTGTATCCCTCATGGGTTCTTTTCATGCTGAACATCAGTCATTGTAATGGTGAAGATATTTTTTGTAAGGCTGTGGTTTCCTTAAAAATATAGCACTACTATAGTCTGGATTATATTTCTAAAGTTGTTTCTAGAGATGAGTCATGCCAGACCACAATGACAAAAGATGTAGTTGGTGTTATCAAGGAGCTGAGCTTATTTCCCTGTAATGAATGTGAAAGAGCCTCCAGAATTGAAGAATACTTCCAAGGAGCTGCCTCGCAATGTGCTTGTTCGAACATGAAATGTGTTACGGACTGCTAAGGGATAAATGACCCTCAAGTTTTTAAATTTAAAATAACTTCTGTGTAGGAGTTCATGAATGTAGAATTATGAATGAATTCTGTTGTTGATGAATAGGGTTTTTTTCCCTGATAACAATAAAAAAGGTGTGAAATTTTTCTGTATGGAACACATGAGAATACCTGATCCAGTTGTGTGTTCCCAATATGCCTGAGGCTAAAGGGAAGCAGAGTGCATTTATCTGTAGGTCCTTGTGACTCTTGTCGTGTGGGATCTTGCTCTACAACACAGTCTCACAACAACTTGGTTATTTCATCGTGTGCATCGAAGAATGTCGCTGGCAGAATGTAACGCAGGGCAGTCACTCTGCTTAAACCCATAAGGGTCTTTTTCATGGTTCATAAGAAATGTTTTGGTTTAAAAGGTTTTGATGGATTAAAGGTAAAGACGACAAAAATTTTGAATCCCCCATAACCATTTTGATCATGTTTAAATGTTGGTCCTTTTTTATGAAAGAATAAGGTGAAAAGAATTCAATATTTTGTCACTGGTATATTGAGATAATGTGTTTTAAATGTGATCTGTACAGGTTGGTATTTTAGATGGAAGTCTTTAAAGTTGTCTTTTTAGGGGAAATCCTTTGCTGTAAGGAAAAGTTAGGAAGTGTGCTGTAAATGTAGAAGTACTCAGTCCTATGTGTAATTTTGTTTGCTATGGAAAAGTAAAAGTTCTTTTGTCTTAACATGGTGTGCTTCACAGGATTTCTTGCAGGGGTCCTTGCGCTAAGCTTTGATTTCGGCCCCCGTTTGTTTTTAAACAGCATGGAAACACAGTACGCTTTGTGTTTTTCAATTTTAAAGCTCATGAAAGAGGAACAGATGAGGCCGGTGTTTTCATCAAACTTGGGCGTCTCATTCTACTTTTGATTTTAAAATATTTTGTAAATTAAATTTATTTACAAAAAAAAAATCTTGGTTTTGCTTGATTCGTGAGTTTTATTTTGAGTGCGGGGAGGAGCGCTGTTTGTCACGGCAGTTGTTACACACCGTTGTTGTGCTCTTCGGTTTCCATCCCCACAGAGCCCTCACGCGCAGAGCTCGCAGCCCCGCGAGCTCGGGCCGTTTAAATGAAGCGCCGGGCGCTGATTGGCGGAGGGGCGAGGGGGCGGGTTGGAACGGGCGCGAGCTGAGCGTTGATTGGCTGATGGGTGAGGAGGCGGGGCTACTGGGCGCGGCCCGCGCGGGGATTGGCGGAGCCGTGGGTTTGAACGCTCGCGCGGCGGTTGGCGCAGCGCTGCTTGTGCGGAGCCGCTTCCCCGCGCCCGCCTGGCCATGGCCGCGNGCTCGCCCTGAGGGGCGGCGGCTGCAGCTGGGCGTGGCGGGGTCGGACCCCCCGCGCCAGGGGCTGTCAAGGCTGCGAAGGTGCTACAACCTGACTCAAGCAGGTGTTTGCGGTGAGGAGCAAAAAATGAAATGAATTGTTCTTTGGGAATGTAATTTTAAAGACAGAGACCTGTCAAAAAGTTTCAGGACGCATGTGTAGGAAAAAGGCTGAGGGGAGAGGATACCAGTTCATTGTTCTGCACGTTAATTAGCGACATAATAGAGAGCAAAGCATGCTTAAAATAGGAGTAAACATTTACTACACCTAAGGAAATGCAAACTGTGGCTAGTCCAATCAAGGCTAGTTTTTAAAAGAATAGTTTAGATGAACATATATCTATGATTATCTGCACTGTCTAGAGTGTTTGTGAGAGAGGATGAAACACTCTGGAGATCTCTTGCAACAATGGGCTTATAAAACCAGGCTGGAGTCTCACTTCGAAGTATTGGAATAACATGTTCCTGTAGGAATTAATGAATAGAAAGCTTAATGCCTTCCTTGATCATTTGCAGTATCTTCCTTTTTTCCAAAGAACTTGTATGTCAAATCTCATGTTAGCATGTCATTTAACTGAAAAAATTGACACTTGTGTTTAGAGTCAGATAAGGTCCTAAAAATCGACTTCTGATTATTAATCCCACCTTAATTCTCTCCAAATTACTCTAGAGGACATATTAGGTTAATATGTGCAAAAATTATGTAATTTCTCCTACTCACCTTTACTCAAACCTCCTTTCTGCTATGTGTTGTATTTATATGTTTTCTTTCTTGTTTTCCTCTATAGTTTGATTAAGAGGTGTATGTCCTTTTAGTAAGACAACATTTTTGATAGGAGTTGCTTAAATTTATGTGTCAGAGAGGGAAAACTGACATTTAAACATTTAACAATTTTTTATCCTGTTGTCAGAATATGTATTACTTCTATATACTGCTCCTGGTTTGATTAATTACATCATCTTCATGTTACGTAAGTGTACCTAAATGCTAGATATTAAATATTACTTTTTCTCTAATAGGCAGGACAAAGAATCTTTGTTTCTGTCACATGGACACCATTAGAAGAAGGAAAAATCAGAGAACTGGTGACTTTTGTTGTTAATGACGTTGTAAAGCATCAAGCTGTGCTCCTTGGTGCTGCTGAGCAGCCTCCAAAAAAAAAAGTGAGTGTGTGTTTATTGTGTCTTAATTCTGTAGCTTTGGCATGGCTGATGCAAGTATTGTTTTTTATTACTAGAAAACTCAGTTTTATTACTGCAAAACTCAGTGATAAATGGTGCTGTGGAAATGCCCATTGTCCTCAACTTTTTTTTGCTGGGTTGGAAAGTAGGTACTGATACACTGCAGCTTAAAGAATAAAACTAAAACATGACCAAATAAACAGTTTTCAAGCCTGCAAATAACGTATTGTGAATTTTTGGTTTGGTGTTCTTTTTATAGTCTTTTTAAACTTTGAATGAATATGCTAGTTATGTTTGCTTTTACACGTGGAAGAATTTAGAAAGCCAGCACACTAACTTTTATTTACGGTTCTTTTTCAGAAGAGTCTTTGGGAAACATTAAAAAAGAAAAACTCTTCAGGAACATCTGCAATAAAAGCTAAGAATACTTTAGAAATTAAAAATGTTAACAAAACATTTCGAGTTTCTCGGAAGGCGGATAGACTTAGAAGCCCACTTCAGTCACGTGAGAATCAGAACACAGTGCAGAATAATATATCCCAAGGAAGCGACCCTCTTGCTGGTGCAGAAAATCAGCTGCCTCCATCTCCTATTGCACCAGTGCCAGAGGAACAAGGCAATACTGTTCACACACCACTTGCCCTGAGAAGGTCTACTACGTTTGGGGATATTGCTGCCTCTGGAAATGAGGAGTTGTTGCCCGAGATAGACAGCTGTAACATCAATAAATGTGTTACTGAGTGCAATCAATCACAATCTGAAAGTGCCTCCAGTTCTGCTGGATTGGCACAACTGCCAATTTCAAACGATGGAGGAGTTCTTAATTTTACGCTCTCACCAGTTTCCACTCCGGAACACTCAGCCTCTGCACCTGTTTTAAGTACAAGGAGAATTTTAAGTCCAGATGCTTTTGTAAATGACAATTATCAAGTGGATATAGATATAACAGAACAGCCTTTTCCAGTTCTGTCACCTGATCAATTTGTGAAGGACAGTTTGTCAGATAAACAGTCAAAGACTCCTAAACCTGAGGCAGCATTGGTGTCGTCCACCACAGAGACTTACGTTGTCAAGAGATTTCTACCCTCAAAATGGAAAAAAGATGGTGGTGTAGAGACAGAAACTCATGTTCATATAGAACACAACTTAAATGAAATCTTTGAGTTGCATCATGTAAAATCACAGGCACTTCATTATGATAAACCCCAGGAAGATCACTGCAGTTTTCCTTCTGCAGAGGTGCTTCAGACTGACAATCTTTCTCGGAGAGAGCAAACAAAAAAGCGTCCAATTCTTTCTGCCACGGTCATAAAAAGTAAGCCTGGTGCGACTGAAGAAACAAGAGTGGAAACCCGCCAGCCAAAATCTAAAAAATGCCTTAATAAAGCAATAATAGGATGTGCTAATGTGGTGCCTGTACATACCGAAGCAGAAACATCAAAACACCTGCCAGTTACAGGTCCCCTTTCATCTGAAAATAAATGTCACAGTGACAAAGTAAATTCATCTCCTACTGGATCAACTTCTTCGTGTCGTAAGAGGAAAAGTGAAACGTATTTAGGAAATAGTAGAGTTACAGCTTCAGTGCATGTGGAAGAAGTGGAAAGAAAAAGAGCTCTTACCTCTAGCATGGACAATCAAACCTGTACGACCAGAAAACCATCGGCTTTCAAACCCACGAATGGAGAGAGAGTAGGGCAGAGAAAGAAAGCTGGTGAGCAGTGTTTCCTTCATTTACCATTTTCTAAAAGATGCCTTTGATTAGGAAATGTGTATAGCAAACTGAACTGTCTAGGAACCGTCAGCAATATTTCATATCTCTGAAATGTGGGCCTTTGCAATTTGTGAGGTATCTGTGTTTTTAAAAATTGAATGGTAGGTTAGAGTTTTGGTTATGTAATTGGCTTCAATTTACTTTATTCCTGTGTAAATTTGTTAATGACAATAATAGGAAAAGTATCTAAAAGCTCTTGAGCAGAGCCCTTCTTACATAATTCAAATTTTCTGGAAACTTACTGCACAAGATTTGTCACATGTACATTTACCATTGTGATTGTTTGACTCCATTGCTGTTGTCATATATTTTCAAATGTAGAATCATGAAGGTTGGAAAAGACCTCTTGGAACATTGAGTCCAACCATTGACTTGGCACTGCCATGTTCACCACTAAATCACATCCCAGGTGCCACATCCATGCACCTTTTCAACACTTTCGGGGTGGTGATTCCACCACTTTCCTGAGCAGCCTGTGGTAATTCCTAACCACCCTTCCAGTGAAGAAATTCCTAGGTCTTTTTCACTCTGCCTGCTTTTTACTGTCTGTGATTACCTTGTTGACAGCCTTGTGTAGACCTCTCTGCCTTATTGTTTGCCAATACTTTGTTGCTTGAAGATCAGAAAAAGCTGACAGCTTGCATTTCAGTTTATTTTGGGTTTTCTAACTCTTGCAGTCCTAAATATGCTCTGGAATGTGAAAAGAATGAGGGTGTGTAACTTAAAGATGCATTTAATTTGCAAAATTTAACTAACAGGAAAAATTCATCACGGCTTTTAGATCAAAATAGCATGTGCTGCTATCTTCAGTTAAATAATCTGTTCTGCGATCTGGATTTGATTTGGGGCTTTCAGTAATGCACTTCAGTGTCAGGCTTTTTGAGGTGGTCTGCATAAGAACAACGTGCTGGAAGTGTTGATAATGCAGCAGGAAAAGGTGTGTTATCTACCAGTTTTTTTCTATTAATCCATTAGGATAAAGATAGATGGGCTGAACAGGGGCAGAGTAGAGGGGAATAATCTCCTCCCTTGACCCCTGGCCACCCCTCTTTTGACGCAGCCCAGGATTCAGTTGGCCTTCTGGGCTGTGAATGCACACTGTGGGCTCATGTCCAACTTATCATCCACGAGAATCCCTAAGCCCTTCTCTGCAGGGCTGCTCTCTCTGAGTTCTTCTCCCAGTCTGTTGTGTCACCTGCACAGCTCAGCTTTGTGTCACCTGCAGATGTGCCAAGAGTGCACTTGATCTCTGTCTCTGTGTCATTGATAAAGGTATTAAAGAGCACCAGTCCCAAGACAGATCCCTGAGGGACACCACTCATCACTAGCCTCCATCTAGTTATACAGCCATGGATCTCAACTCCTTATCCACCCTGTGGTGCACCCTCCAAATCCTTATTTCTCCAGTGTGGAGACAAGGATGCCACGTAGGTCTGCGTGGAAGGCCTTACAGAACTCTAGGTAGATTACATCAGTCAGTTTCCCTTGTTGACAGTGTCAGCCACAGAAGGCCACCAGACTGGTCAGGCACAATTTGCCCTAAGTAAAGCCATGCTGACTGTCTTGAATCACCTCCTTGCCTTACACGTGCTTTAGCATCGCTTCTACAAGGATCCATTTCATGATATTCCCAGGCATGGAAGTGGGGCTCACCAGTCTGTAGTTCCCTGCATCCACACATCTTCCTTCCTTCCCTTTTTAAATCATCAGTATCTTTTATTTCTGAAGTACCATCTTGCCAGGCAGCAACTGTACTTCTTCTGCCACAGAATACATTTTTATCTTTCATTTGGCATCGATGTGAAAATATGATTGTGATAAAAGGCTTTGTTTCGCCACGTTGAGAAAACCTGGATCTGCATTTTCCCTTGTGCTTTATTTAAATTCTGTGTCTGTGTGTTGGATAATACTTACTAACTGGTGCCTTGGTGCATAAACTAACAAGTCAGGCTGCTCTGAATTGAGTACCAATGTAGTAAGCTGTCTAACTGTGGGAAGGAGTGAATAAAGCCCTAAAATTCATATCTCTTACCCCAAATGGTTATAGAATACACACTGTCCCATGTTCTAATGAAAGTTTGTACAAATTAGCCTAATGTTTCTAGCCGTATAATGAAATTCAAACATTGCATTTCTTTATGGTTATGGAAGAACTGTGACATATAAGAGTAGTTATTTGCTCTTGAACATTTTTCCCCTTTAATTGTAGCCAAAATGGTTTCTGGAACTTTCCATCAATAGAAGCTTATTGGTATTTTGAATGGTTCATGGGGAATTACTCTAGTTCTGTGCTTTAGAAATGATATGAACTCTAATGCATTAACTTTCACTGACTTATTTCCTGTTGATATTTATGTGTTAATGCTGGTAGGTTCTTCACTTCAGAAGGCGTCTAAAACTACCAAGAGAATTAGTAAACCTGTCCCTGGATTGGCCCAGTTGCACCTGACATTTGTGAAACCACTGAAAACAGGTAGGCAGACTCCGGGTGTTTAGTAAAACACTGAACAGTGTGTCACAATTGTACTGCTGGTGTCAGGTAAGACCTAACTGGTTAGAACTGAGAGGAAATAGAAGATAGTATGTAAAATGAATCAATACCTAGTAGAACAATATATGTAACCTTTTGTGATCTGTTTTGACTACTTATAAGAAAATTGGTTGCAACACATGATCAGCTGAGGGTAAATATTACTTTCTTCCAGATTGGCCTGTAAGTGTAAAAGCTACATTACAGTTATGCTCCCAGTTTACTGATGGTTATCAGTTAAATGCCTCTTCCATATCTGATAACATTTTAAGGCAAAAACAGAATACCTCAGAAGAGAAAATTTCTTCCCAACAAGATAAAAATTTTGCAGAGTTAAGAATACTAAGTTGATCTGAAAAATGCATTTATAAGATAGCTCTTCCTGGATGTAATGCAGTTCAGCTTGGGTTTGCCCCACGGCAGATGGCCTGAATTCTAGATATCTTGTCTTAGTTCTAGTGCTGTAACAGCTCAATCCATATTTTGTGGCTGAAATTTATTTAATAGTCTCTGATCCACAAGTCACTGAAGATTTTAGCAATCTGCTTTTTTTCAGCTATAGTGCTAAATGGAGTGTCAAACATTAATCCTTTCCACAATGAAACATATATGGGTTATCAAACATTCCAAGAACTACAAAGGCTTAAGTTTTTTGTTGTTTTGTTTTGGTTTTTAAGCCATCCCTAGGCACCCAATGCCTTTTGCTGCTAAAAACATGTTTTATGATGAACGTTGGAAGGAGAAGCAGCAACGAGGTTTCACCTGGTGGTTAAATTTTGTCCTTACCCCAGATGACTTCAATGTGAAAACAAACACCTCACAAGGTAAGAGTATAAGAATTTTATCTTCTCATTTTCTTAAGCATTATTCTATATACTTTATAAACACTAATGAGTAGTAGTACTCATTTAACACTGAACCTTTTCAGGGTCATGCTGTCATATTTTTCCCCTTCTGGTATGTGTGGATAGCTCACTTACTCATGGCGAGCACAGCGCACCATGCCCCCTGCATGGGGAGTGTGCTCTGCAACAAGAATGCCCTGGAATGTGTGGCTGTAGCACTGCTCAGTGGGTGTTGAGTGGGGAATCCCCACCTGCTGGAAAGCATTATAGCTGGCACTTTACTAAAAGGATAGCCTACTTTTTCCTCTATCTTTAGCTTCATTTGAAAAAACCGAAGATGGAACCATTAATCTTAAAACTGAATTCCTAGCGCTGCTCACTTATGAAATAAGTGTTCTTATATTCAATACTTGACTAGTATTCTTGTACTTGACAACATATGTTTAGTGCAACAGCTGACAAGCTTCCTGAAGGATAAATCATTAGTCAGAATGAAAATAACGAAATGTCAGCTTAGAGAGGGGAAAAAATAAATGAGGTGTGCAAAGCTACCTTTATTTGAGATGTAAATGCCTGCTTTTTGTGTGTGTTTAAACAGTAAATGCAGCTGCTCTTATGTTGGGAGAAGAGAACCATCACAAAATGAGCCTTCCTAAGGCCCCCACGAAAGATGAGGCGTCTCTAAAAGCGTATACAGCTCGCCGTAAGCTGAATAAGCTGCGGTGCGAGGCCTGCCGCCTGTTCACCTCCGAAAGCATGGTTAAAGCCATCCAGAGACTCGAGGTGGAGATTGAAACCAGGCGCCTCCTGGTCCGCAGGGACAGGCACCTCTGGAAAGACATAGGTAAGAGGTCTGAAACCTGGCATTCTGTCCTCTTGTAAGGAAGGAAAGGATTATTCACACACTCAGTTTGCTTAATCTAAAATTGGTTAATGGAAATTTTTGCATCAATATGAAATGCTTGCTGGATCTAATATAAAAGATGCTCTCTTGCAGGAGAAAGGCAGAAAATCCTTAATTGGCTTTTATCTTACAACCCTTTATGGCTGCGTATAGGTCTGGAGGTAAGTGCACTGTGTATAGTCTACAACCTATAATCTAAGTTTAAAGGACATTTAGCAATCTTTTTGGTAGACGTTGTTTTGTGTTTCTTTGTATTTTCTGTCATACTAATTCAGGTAGATTCAATTAAGTTATACCATGATGCATATCTTTTAAATTGTTCCAATGTACTTGCTTTAAAAAAATGATTACCTTATTAAGAAGGAAAATATTTAATCAAGGAAATTGGAAGTTAATTCCCTGACCAATAACACAAAAGCATTTCCCTATCAGTTTCACTTTACTAAACTGGAGAAGAATGTGGTTGTCTTAAAGAAGTTCCTGATTGATTTCTCAGATGTAGATGATCGTACATGTTTTGAAATGAGATTAGATCTTCTGAAGTTTCCATTGGCTTTACCTTTTAGTGTCTCAGTTGAAAACTGTTTGATTTTTTAGAGACCAATTGCCATTTATTATTTTAGAAATTCAATAATGTATATTTTTCAAAAATCACGTAGCGTTTAAAGTAATTTTTAACACTTCTGCTTTTTTTTCCCCTTCTTTCATATTAGACTATTTATGGAGAACTGATAGCTTTGGAGAGTAATAGTGATGTTATGGGCTTAGCAATATTTATCCTTAATCGCTTGCTTTGGAACCCTGACATTGCAGCTGAATACAGACATCCCACTGTGCCTCACCTTTACCGGGAAGGTAATGACTACTTCCAAAACCAACTTATTTGTAGCACTTAATTTTTTAACTATCACTTATTGAGCTCTATCATTTTAGGTCATGAAGAAGCTTTGTCAAAGTTCACACTGAAAAAATTACTGCTGTTGGTTTGCTTTCTGGATTGTGCCAAACGGTCCAGAATGATTGACCATGACCCCTGCCTCTTTTGTAAGGATGCAGAGTTCAAGGTGAAAGCTGTGATTTGATGTCTCTCTCCAGTATTGTCCTAAGACTCAGTGTAGTATTTTTTCATTGTTTTTAATCTGACAAAAGTTAAAGCTGTGTGACTTACTAAAAATAATTTTTTAAAAAAATGCATGATTGTAAGAATTAGACAAGTAAATATGAAATGTAATTTGGGAGGTACAAGGGATGAAAATTGTATTCTGCTTGACAAATATTGTAGTGTTAAGATTTTATTTGTTTTTCAATTTTAGGCTAGCAAAGACCTTTTGCTTGCGTTTTCCCGGGACTTCCTGAGTGGTGAAGGTGACCTTTCCCGCCACCTGGGTTTCTTAGGACTACCTGTCAGTCATATTCAAACTCCACTTGATGAATTCGATTTTGCTGTAACAAACCTGGCTGTGGACTTACAATGTGGCATTCGTCTTGTGTGCGTTGATACAGAATTCTACTGAAATATTTATTTTCTTTTATATAATACTTAATGTGAGCTCATCAGAGGCATTAAACCATGCAATTACCTTTGTTAGGAGAACAGTGGAGCTTCTGACCAAAAACTGGAGTCTTTCAAAACAACTGAGAGTTCCTGCAATAAGTCGGCTACAGAAGATGCATAATGTTGATATAGTTCTTAATGTCCTTAAAGAGCGAGGAGTGCACTTGAAGGATGAAAGTGGTAAGGCCTAGAAATCAGGGCTATTTATTCTAAGTGCATCAGAAAACTAGTGCACATTTTAATCCCTTGTTTTATTTGATAGGTGCTTCAATTGACTCCAGGGATATCGTGGATAGACACAGGGAACGAACGTTAGCACTGCTGTGGAAAATTGTCTTTGCTTTCCAGGTACTATTCAATTGCTTACTTTGTTTGGTTTTTGCTTGTTACAATGGAGGAATAACGAAAACACCTGTCTTTTCAGGAATATTTGATGTCTGTGAAAGCCTCTGCTAATCAAATTTTAGACTGAAGTTATTTGCTTTGTACATTTAAACTTTACTAAACTGCGAATTGTTCCCTACCAACACAGCTTGGATAACGTTTTAACTGTGCTTTTTCTTACACGTTCATTCATCTTTTTGGAAAACACTGAACTCCTGAGTTTATGCTGTATAGTAGCAGAATTGATACTTTAAAATAATGTTGATCTCAAACTGCAGGTGGACTCTTACTAACTGAAAAGGACATTTTGAGGTTACACTGATAGACAGTTATAGAGTAATCTCTGAAGCTATAGCTCTTCTACGTTTTCTTCCTTTTATCTGATACAGTCAATTTGGTGAAACGTTCTTGAAATAAGAATGAAGATTTCTTAGGCATTACTATAATGACGTTTCAAAAGTTAGTAGAGGAAGTAAAAATAACTTTCTAAGACTTTTTTAAGAGTTAACTTGAGTCAGAGAATATTTTAAAAATAAATGTCCAACTGACAAGTCCAGTTAGAAGGAACATGATGCATGAAAGGCAAAACAAGATAAAAGTTAAGGTGGAATTTCACCACTAGGTAGTCAGGAATGTAAGTGCAATTAAGTATATGTAAACCAAGAATATTAAAGACTTTAGCCACAGGACTATCACCAAGATAGAACAATATAATAAAAATCAAATGGAATTATTTTCTTTCTTAAATACTGTTACACTATTAAGTAGTTAACTTCCTTCAGTTAGTTCTTCTGATGCGTGTGTCACAGATGCATTGCTTTTGATTAGAGAAATAATTTCACTGAGTAGTGGCTTTATCCAAGCCCTGTGGGTATGCTGCTTGTTCTCCAAATCTTCTTCCATCACAACACCTGCTCAAGTCCTTTTGGAATCCCTTAAAAGAGGAGGATTGGTACATGGGCTCAGTGGAAATTCAGGCAGGACTCAAATTGCTTCCTCTGAGAGCACGTTGAAATTACACAGGCTGTTTTGGGGACCTTCCCTGTTTCTCCCAACTATTAACTAATGCAGTAACTGTTTTGCACAGAACTGTGGGAAGGATAGATTTAGGGGTTTTTATCTGCCATCTATGCTGGCAAATCCAGATTATCTACTACTGATTGTGTGGCAGGTACTGCTAAAGTGAGCATAGTTTCTCTTTAAAATGCCATGTCTGAAGCTCTGCATCCAGTGGCTGTAATGCCTGACATGTCAGACTGTTGACATATCAATTTTTTGTTTTTCTTCCTAACAGGTGGATGTTTTTCTGAATGTGGAACAGTTAAAAGAAGAAATTGAGTTTTTGAAGAACACACACAAGAGAAAAGCACGATTGGGTGCCATCAAGACTTTCGCAACTGGTTTTAGAGTACAGGAAGACAGTAGTAACTTCTCATCTCAGAGTTACAGTGAAAATGTGAGGCTGCTGATGGCATGGGTTAATGCTGTTTGTGGGTTTTACAGTATCAAGGTAAATAGTTTTGTGTACACTTCAACAAATACACCCTGTGCTGTCATAATTCTTTACAGAGCAGAGTTCTTCAAACTATCAAATATGCAGTAGAAGTAAATGGTAATTATTTGTAAATATCCTTCTGAACCTTGTTCAATCTGATTTGAAATAGCCATCACGCTGTGCGTTTAGCTGCAGTTCTCTTTTAAAAAAAAATCAGAGGAAAAGAATTTCCTCTTCCAGCTAGTCTTGTGCATAAAAATGCTTTTCAAAAATAGAACATTTTTTGCTGGACTGGGAATTGTTTGTGGACTTTTAATGAGCCTTCATTTTTAAAGTATTTGTGCATAGAATTTTTAGTGTTTATAAGAACTATGAGAATTAAATTAACATTTGGGATAAGGTCAGTTCATCTCCTCAGAGATGTTTGTTTAGAAAAGGGATATGTTTGCTCATTCCGAGAAGGGAAGCCTTGGTCAGAGACCTGACGGGTCAGAATACAGTAGCAGCTGCTAGTCTTTCTGAAGGGTAAAACAGAGCACTTAGCACTGATGCAAATTCAGAACTTATTTCTGCATTGAAAACCTAATCTAAAGGTATCTGTAGAAGTTTACTCGGGATCCTGCTGTAGAAAGATTGGTTTCTTAAATGTTTCCCATGTAGAGTCACTGTACTGACACAATTTTGTTTCTGGACTGTCACAGCTGTATTCACTTTACAGTAAATGTTCAAAGGAAGCACTAGCTACCTAATTTATTTTGTTAAAAAATAATTTGCACTTGGTCACATTTAAAGGTACAAGAGAAAAAATTCATATCCAGTTTATACCTATTAACTAGTAAGAGAAATTCAAGGTATTTGTATTTTATTTTATTTAACAGGTGGAAAATTTCACAGTGTGTTTCTCAGATGGCAGAGTATTATGCCATTTGATTCATCACTATCACCCCTGTTACATGCCTTTGGAAGCTGTGTGCCAACGGACAACTCAAACTGTAGAATGCTCAAGAACTGTGACAGTGGGACTAAACTCCTCCTCCTCATCTGAGTCTGACACTTCTCTAAATGTTGTGGAAGAAATGTTTGATCAAAGTGAGTTATTTCATGTACAGAAGTTTCATGTTAGATCTATTTTTTTTATGCACAATTTGATTTGATTAATGTTTTGTCTTTACAAAGCTGTAACTCCCTCAGTCCTATACAAGGAACTCTTGGACAATGAAAAGCAAAACTTCCAGCTGATCAATGCTGCAGTTTCTGACCTAGGCGGGATACCAGCAATGATTCATCACGCAGACATGTCAAATACAATTCCTGATGAGAAGGTAAAATGCCTTTAGATTTGATATAAACACATTCTGCCCTCCTGTGAACTTGTCCTGCTCCTTTTTACGGCCCTTACCCTGCTGTGTTCTGTGTTTCTGTAGGTTGTTATCACCTACCTGTCATTTCTGTGTTCACGGCTTCTCGATCTTCGCCAAGAAACTCGAGCTGCACGATTAATTCAGGCCGCTTGGAGGAACTACAGGCTGAAAAGGGAACTGAAACTCTCTCAGGTACTCTTTGCTTGTGCAATATTCGTAGCTTCGACATTAAGGAAAAAATAGAGAATATAAATTCAACGGAAAATACAGGGTTTTTTGAGTAATATTGGCTTTTAAACTAATAAGTACCATATCAAAATATGTGGCCTTCCTGGTGGTGTAATCTACTAGACTTGACTTTTCTTTTAGCCTTCTGAAATAATTACAGGTGTTTAAAGGCTACTGTTCTTTTTTGTGTGTCACCCCTTAAACCCTTTTCCCAATGTTTCAAATATAATAGTTGCACTGCTTCCTTAAAACAAAAAGGAGTAAGTTAATCCCCATCAATGTCTACAAGATGAGAGGAGTAATTAAACTTCTGCATGGATTTACTATTTCTGTTAAGGAGCTAAGCTTCACCGGTCTTTTGAATTGAATTTCATGAGTTCTATATCTTGGTTTTCTGGTATTTATACCAGATCTCGTGAGGGTTTCAAAGCTGGCACTCTTAAGGTTCATAAATGCCACCACTGTGTCTTGCTAAGTTAGATATTATTTGATGTTGGAACAGAGTTCAAGTGAAATATTCTAAGACTCTGTGGTGTAGAAGGGGACAGAGGTTGTATTTAGGATTTTTCATCTCCAGTTTCTTTACTTTATAAAATCTACACAACCTTAATAATGATGACAAAACATTGCCTTTACAGCTCTTTTGAAATAACTAATAGTAAAGATGCTGGTGGGGGGGAAGGCATCAAAACCAAAACTCTTTAAACATTGTAGGCATTATTTTTATTGATTAATCTTAGTGTGTGCATATGTACTATATTTTTATGAAATTGCTCTAGATAGTTATTCAAATTAAAAATTTGAGTGAAAATTCCATAGGTAATGTTCAGTGGAAATTTACTCTTGGTAGGAAAGAGACAGAGCTGCTCGGATAATTCAAAAATCTGCAATGAACTTCTTGGCTCGCCAACACATCCTGAGGAAAGAGAATGCAGCCATTTTCATCCAGAAGCATTGGAGAGGATACTTGGCCAGGATGAGTCTCTTCAATCTGAAAAAGGCAAAGCTGGAGCAAGCCAGAAATAAATCTGCCACAGTCATTCAGGTAATACAATCTAAAGTGAGATTACACATCAAGGAACCCCGCTGAAACCTCTAAGAAATAGCCTTGCTGAGGAGCATTTGTGCTGCTTGCAGCAATTAATGCTTCCATGAAATGTAATACTTTTTTTATTATCTTTTTCCCCCTCTGCTTTTGAGAGGTTTAGTAAGTTTTTCCTCCAGGGAAAGATGGTAATGTGCTGTTAAATTAACAGTTATTTCTTCCTTCTGTATTTTGGAATACCATAAACATTAATACATGGGGCCTTAAACAGTCCCTGTAAGGACTGATCAGATTGTGTTGGTTTTCTTCTTTGCAGCTGCTGAACATTACTTAAAGAAGCTTTTAAAAAAAAATTAAAATTACTCTCCTAGTGTTATGTCACCTGTAGTGGGTATATTGCGTGGCAGACATGGCAATGGTAGTTTGGGCAGTTAATTCAATTTTTCAAGATACTTTAGCCACCATTGCCCAAAGATAAATACTGCACTCAGGAGACTTTTTAGAATGGATATTAAAGAATTGCTGATTTATCAAGTGGTTTAAGAGGAAATCTGTTGTTGCCAGGGTAAATTTAGCCTTTTCCCAGAATTTAAAAAGCTTATAAAAGCAATAATACAAACATTTAGGTTTTGCTTTTGGTTGGGGTTTTTTTGTATAGATTTCTGGATTTACCTTCCTGGGGATTAAGACCCAGAGATGAGCTCAGTCGGTTAGAGCATGGTGCTAATAACACCAAAGTCATGGCTTTGATCCTGGTATGGGCCATTCACTCAAGTGTGGGACTCAATCTTTGTGGGTCTCTCCAATTCTGAATACTCTGTTGTTCTGATAAGAAGGAATAAGAAATCTTTTAAAGTCTGAAGATGACAGTCCTCACTCATGCTTAACTCGAGATACCATGAAGAAAATACTAATTTTTTTTTTTTTTTTACCTGCAGGCTTATTGGAGGAGATACTCTGCTAGGAAAAGATATTTACAGCTAAGACACTGTGTTATTTTTGTACAAGCAAGGATAAGGATGGTAAAGTCTGTTGCTGCATATAAACAAATTGTTTGGGCTGCTGTTACAATTCAGAGACATCTGCGTGCAACAAAGTTGGCAAAAATAGATCGGCAAAGATATGAAATTATAAAGTCTTCAGCACTTACTATTCAGTCTGCATTCAGAAGATGGAGAAAATACAAAATTCGACAGAAAATTAAAGCAGCTTTGGTGATTCAGAGTTATTTCCGGAAATGGCAATCTTCAAAACTGGCTAAGAGATGGAGGGCTGCTCTTGTCATACAGTCTTGGTACAGGATGCACAGAGACCAGAAGCAGTATCTACATATTAAACAAAATGTTATCAAGATTCAGGCTTGGTACAGGTGTCAGCTGGCTAGATGTGTTTACCAGGAGCACAGGGCGAAAATAGTGACAATTCAGCGGTACTACAGAGCTTATAAACTGGGGAAAGCTGAGAGAGAGTCCTATTTGCAAAAGCGTGCAGCAGTGATAGTTCTCCAAGCTGCTTTTAGAGGCATGAAGGCACGAGAGCTGTACAGACAAGCAAAAGCAGCGTGTGTTATTCAATCGCTGTGGAGAATGAAACAAGAGAAACAAAGATTTCTGCAATTAAAAAAATCTGTTATTACATTGCAGTCACACGTGAGAAAATACCAACAAGTAAAAAGATACAAAGAGATTAAAAATGCTGCTTCTGTAATTCAAACCCAGTACAGGGTACGCGTGGCCACTAAAAACGCAGCTGCTGCTTTCCAGAGGGTACGCCTGGCTGCCATTGTTCTCCAGTCTGCCTACAGAGGGATGCAAGCCAGGAGAGAGGCTCACGTGTTGAGATCTGTGATCAAAATTCAGTCAAGTTTCCGTGCTTATGTGGCCCGGAAGAGATTTAAAAAGTTGAGAGATGCCACAGTGAAGATTCAAGCTCTTGCAAAGATGAGGCAAGTCCGTAAGCGTTACTGTGCACTGAGGGAAGCAACACTTTATGTCCAGCGAAAGTATCACTCTGGGAGATGTGCTCTTCAGTTCAAAGAAGATTATAGGAAATTGAGGTTAGGTTGCATAAGAATTCAGGCTCTAGTTCGAGGCTATCTTGTCAGGAAACAAATAAGAAGGTCGAGGGAGGCTGCAGTATTACTTCAGGCCTGCTACAGAATGAAAAGGGACCGGCAATGGTACTTAAGCATCTATAGTGCTGCCATTGTCATTCAACAACGTTATCGTGCCTGCAAAAAGACCCGGTGTCAGAGACAAGAGTTTTTGCAAGTTAGAAAAGCAGCTGTGTGCTTACAGGCAGCCTACAGGGGTTATAAAACTCGCAAACAGCTTAAACTTGAATACAGAGCTGCTGTTAAAATTCAGACTGCTTTTAGAGCTCATGTCACACGAGTGAAACACAAGGCAATGGTTCAGGCCTCTGTCGTGATTCAGAGGTGGTACAGAAATTGTAAGGCTGGTAAGAGGCAAAGACTGAACTTCTTAATGACAAGAACAGCAGTGCTTTCTTTACAAGCAGCTTTTCATGGCTGGAAGGTACGGAAGCAGATTCAAAGACAGCATGTTGCTGCTGCTAGGATACAGTCTACCTTCAGAAAATTCATGGCTGTAAAGAAATTCAGGCTTGTGAACCATGCTGTGCTAACCATCCAAAGGCGTTACAGAGCCAGGGTTCTAGGCCAGAGACAACGGCAAGAATACGTCCAGCTGCGTAACGCTGCGGTGCATCTTCAGGCACGATGGAGGGGGAAAGCTGTGAGAAAAATGATTCAGAAGAAACATCATCTTG
>VZRS01007983.1:10413-235134 GCA_013398055.1 Ifrita kowaldi
GTCCATGTCTTGCAGTATAGCAATCTGTAAGTTATCATGGAAAAGATGTGTTACACCACAGCAGTTTGTTTTTCTTTCTTGTCTGTTTAATAAAACCTCTTTATATTCTGCAAGTTTAGTGCCTGCTTTGCTTTCTCCTAATTTTTGTCTCACACAAAAGAAATATTAAGTGAAACCGTCTACACTAAATTGGTGTTTCCCCCCGGTTTCTAAATTCAACCCGCTACAATGGCAATATTGGATGGGGCTCTGAGCAACCAGGTCTACTGGAATATGTCCCTGCCCATGGCAGAGGCGTTTGAACTACACGATCTTTAAGGTCCCTTCCAGCCCAAACCATTCCATGACTTAATGATTTTGAAGGAATATGGCATACTTTACATATGCTAAGTAAGTTTGATTATGCCTTCTGTAGTCTAAATTAATGCAAATGACACCACTTATTTTAAATTATTCAAAATAAGTGCTTCTCTAATTATTCTAGAGTGAGGAGCTGGCCAGAGATTTTCCCCAGTTCATGTCTTTATATCAGTACCTTATGCTATATACAGGAGATGTAAACATAACTGGTTTTCTCCATTTTCATTTCAAAACAGGCCATAAGGACACATTTTCAGGGAGGGAGTTATCTCCTATCCCTTTGACGATGGCTATCTGTCATCTGTTTCATAAGATAATAGCACTTTTTATTTTTTTGTATATATTTTTATAAATGCATATACATTCAGTTTTTCTGAATGTCCAAATGTTTGGTCATTTTTGAGGAAGAATCTGCTGCTTGAAGCCATCAGGGTAAAGTTGCCTTTGTGTTGCCTCTGCAGTCTCAGGACTGGACTCTTCAATTCCAATTTTTTTAACCCACCCTTTTGTCAATGTGAAATTTTACATGGTAATATGCTCAGATTCTTTTCTTAAGCAGCTAGATTTCTTTAACAAGGAGAAAAGCACATCACTGCAGTCCCCAAGGTTTGCCTATTTACCTTTACTTATCAGTGGGGTTTCAGTATTTCTGACAATGCATTGTTTTGTGCACGGGAGTTCAAGTTTATTTCTTTTGCTCAATTTGTATTTATGAAGGTATTTTATTCATGTCTTCTACAACAAATAATTCACCTTTTTAAACTTTATATACATTCTGCTGTGCTGTCCTCTATATGAGATGAAGTGGCAAGTTGGCCAGTTCTTAAGATCTTTTGTCTGCATGTCTATCTAGGTGTTAATAGTGAATGCCCAGCTGTGATGGGCTGGGTATATAGTTAATGTAAGTCATAGATAAATGCCCAAATAATTCTTATATGGTGAAATAGGATGTAGAAAAAAACACAGCAACCCTGCCCATAAAGACACTTGGAGGATACTTTTGATCATACTTGGTTTAGGGCCAAAGCTTTTGATGTCCTACTTTCAGGTAAACAAGACTGGAATACCATAATAAGAGGCCATTTTAAATAGCATTCTGTCAGCAGTAATCCATTAAAGACAGAGTAAGGAGGTGGCTGCAGACTAGCTCCCTGTACTGTCAGACTGCATCCTGAAACCATATGAGACTAAAGGATATGGAAGCCATCTAAGAATCAACCAAATTGAATCAATTTAACCCAGCAATCAGAGACTTTCATTTATGACATGACTAGAAAGAGCACCATCACTTTTAGTTGCTTTTTGGAGCTTCTTAAAATAAATATTATTTAATTAATTACATTCTCACAGATTTTTCTGTGTATTACAGATAATCTACTTACTAACATAATGTGCAGAGATTTTTGTATTTGATCTGAAGGATTTTTAGTTCCCTTGCCTTTATCCTTCAGCTCTCTATTTTCAGTCCTGCTCTCTGTATCAGATTATTTTTTCTTTTCCATCAGATTCTCTCTGGACCTGATGACCTCTTCTTGGGAAATTTGAAGCGCTTCATCACAGGTCCATTTCTGTGATCTCTTACGGAGTTTTCTGTTTCATGTCGTGTGCTCATTTTAGGGGTTTGATTCCTTAATGTTCCAAAATTCACTGATCAGTTAAAATCAAACGTAATCTCTTCTATGATGCTAACTTTGCAATAGTACATTTCTGATACCTTTACAAGTGATATCACAAGTCAAATCCCCTTGTTATCCTTAATTTGCAGGGACCTAGAATGTAAGTTCCCTACTCACTACTGAAGAACATAGTCTAAGGTCAGATTCAATATAAAAGGAGTGTTTTCCATTCCTTCAGCTACATTTTCAGAGTGAGAGTGGTTATGGCTGTTGTGATTTATATTATATCATGTCCAGAAACCAAAATGCTCCACTGATACATTTTCATGGAAAGACTGAACTTGGCAACCATGAATGTAGCGGACAATAAAGGCAGGCTTCAGCATATTCAGGGTATATTTTCTTTCTGTATGGTGGTTATTTTAGCTCACAATTAAGTTAGTTCACGCTGCTAATGCATAGAAATAGTTACAGAGAGCCATGTAAGTGACTTGAATGGAGCACATAGTCCTTCATTATTCAGATCTTTAGTCGATTGTAAAGATTTCTCCTGGAACCTAGTGAGAGTTGTGTGAAGTTACTTCCAACCCAACAGTGACTCAAAGTTGCTTGAAGGTGAACAAGTCAGAATGAACAACCCATGACACAAAGAAACATTGGATAGGAGAAAGACTGGCTTACAAGTAATTTATTTTAACTTGCGTTACCTGAGAGAGGCGTCTGCTCTATTTCAAAGCTACCTTGTTTCTGTGCCTTAATATATCCTAATTATTTTTTTAATGTGAGCTTTTTATGAAACAGTTGTTGAGGGTTTCATTTCAATATATCATCACAGATCTTTTCTCATATACAATCAGAAGTTTTATTCTGTTCACCCTTTCTTTTGGATTGCTACAAAACTTGCTCATGTATTGGGTCTTTTCATACATGACTGGGCATCCTTGCTCTCTAAATAATATTGTATGAGCATCAAATTAATGTAAGTGCCTATTTTCTTTACCAATGCAGGGATAAGAGCTTTCTGGGCTTTTTTTTTTTGTTTTTTCACTGTCTGGATCAGTTCTGTAAATTCATTAAAACATTTGAAGACCACTTTTGGAGCATCATCATTAATTATGTCATTTAAGATAGTATTTTTTTTTTTACTACATGCAGGACTTGTTATTATTGAAATATAGATGAATAGGCTCTTTAAACACAATTAAAGACATTCCGTTTTTCACTTGGACCATCTGATAATGTAAAGGCTACTGGGCAACTGGACATCTGTATGCCAGTAGAATCTCCCTGTGCCTTTGCTCTTGTGAACTGATTCCATAAATGTCTACCCATTCCTAGTTTGGAGTATTCCCATTCTCCCTTTTCCTTAAAATTAATCTTTTTTAAACTTGTATATAGTTAGAAACCAAATTCTGAAATTTAAGCTGCAACTTGTTCTACCTTTCAAGTCACAGCTTAGTTAGGATAGGTGAGGTATTCAATGTGCAGGAATTTTTTTTTGGTGTTACTTTTCCAACAGAGGTTAAAAGAGAAATTAGAACTGTTTTTTCTTCCTCATTGCATATTTCACTCATTTCTTAAAAAGACTGCAATCATTTTTGCCTCAGCAGGCTTTCCTTGTACTACACTGAAATGGGGTAATTAACAAAAATAGAAAAAGGAAAAAAAATACTTTTAGAGATCTTTAAAGGGAACCAAACCTTAAAAACTAGTGCAGAGGAAGAGTGAACTAAGATTCAGGTAGGAATATTGCTTTATACTCTGCTATTATTTGTGATAGCTCTTTGTCATGGTTTAAGCCCAGCTAGAAACTAAGCACCATGCAGCTGCTTGATCACCCCCTCCACTGTGGTGGAATGGGGAAGAGAATCAAAAGTAAAAGTTGCAGGTTGAGATAAAAAGCATTTACTAATTGAAACAAACATAAAATAATAGTAAATAATAATAATAATAATGGCAATAAAAGGAAAAAATTTAAACCCTAGGAATCCCAGGGAAAAACGAGTGATGCACAATACAATTGCTCCCAACCTGCTGACTGATGCCAGACCTTGTCCCCACCCACCAATCATTCCCTCTTCCAGGTAACTCTCCAGGTTTGTATACGGGGCTTGATGTCCTATGGTGTTGAATATCCCTCTGGCCATTTCAGGTCACCTTTTATGGCTTCCAGTTTTTTTGCACCGCCTCACTGGCAGAGCACGAGACACAAAAATGGACTTGAACCGAGATATCAGTATGTTATCAATGTTATTCTCATACCAAATCCAAAACACGGCCCTGTACCAGATACTGAGGAGAAATTAACTCTATCCCAGCTGAAATCAGGACACTGTTATATTAGGAACCAACTATTAGCTGGTTTTGTTGGATTTGGGGGTTTTAGGCTTTTTTCATACTTCATACTTACCAAGGATTGACTGATATTTGACCTACACTAAGCAGGTGCAAATCAATTGGTGACAGGCAAAAATTACATCATTATATCTCAAAAAGGAGTAATCATTACACATTATACACTTTTACATGGAAAAATTTGAAACTTTCAGCTATGATTTTTCTAATAATTTCAGTATGTAAATGATGTTTTACAAAAAAACCCAAGAAAACTGCAGCCACTTGAAACTCTGAAAGAATAACTTCATAATAGTTAGGGAAAAAAGATTTTCTAATTGTCACAAAATAGAATGACTTCTGAATATATTTTATATATTTACACACTTAAATATACTTTCACATTTATTCCTACCTTAGACATTAGTAATTTGTATCTAATCAGTGGATTCATAGACTCAATTACAGAATCATAGATTTGTTAAGGTTGGAAAAGATCTTTAAAATCAAGTCCAAGAGGCCATCATCATGTTCTACACTAAATCAAGTGGTAGCATATGCTCAGGTGCCATGTTCACTGAAAACTTTCAGGGATGGTGATTCAACCACTTCCCTGAGCAGTCTGTTCCAATGCTTTATAACCCTTTGCATGAAAAAATTTTGCCTAACACCTAGCCTAAACTCCCATGGCACAACACCATGACATTTTACCTCACGTGTCACTTGTTACCTGAAAGAAGAGTCCGACCCCCACCTGACTACAAACCTCCTTTCATGTAGCTGTAGAAAGCTGCAGTCGCCTGACCCCTGGGCCGCCCGGTGGCCCCGGTAGGAGACTGTTTCCGCGGCCGAAGGCCGAAGGAAAAACGAGCGCAAAGGCTGGGAGTCTCTACTAACCTACAAGCGCACCGCCATGCAACGGGTCGAGCTGCGGTCGTTGGTAAAGCGGCGAGGAGGCGGAGATAAAGGACTGAGAGAAGGGAGATTCTCTTTAAAGCAGACCAGAGCTTTCATTTCCAATCTCATGTGGGGTGAGAATCTCAAGGGACAAAGGAACGAACACAGGGTTTTAAGGCACAGAAAAAGGGGAGGGGTTTACAGCAATGTCCAATAGGAAGAAACAAAAGGGGAGGAACTAAGGTACAAACAACCAACCACAGAGCCAGAAGGGAGGAGACAACCCAAGGGAGCCAATCAGAAACCAAATAGAACAGAACCTTCCAGAACTCAATTGCATATGGAACAGAAGGCATACATAAACATGAGTTGCTTAGCCAATAAGGAACTTAATAACAAAGAACTCTCTAGAACTGGGGGAGGAGACAGGCTTAGAGTGGCATGAGGGGTGAGGGCTTTTGACTGAGGATCCGCCTACAGTCCATCCCTCTGGGCGGATCCATCTGCCCATTGGATGGCAAATCTTGGAGGGACAGGAGGCGGGTCCCAGGCAGGCTAAAGGGCACTGCAACAGAAAGCAATGAGGTCTCCCCTGAGTCTTTTTTTCTCCAGGGTAAACCTCCTCTCCAAGTTGGTTCTCATAAGACTTGTGCTCCAGACCCTCCAGCAGCTTTGTTGCTCTTTTCTAGAGAAAAATTTCCTGCTTTCACAAGTCAAGCAGCCCAATTTTAAAAGTTAGTGCTGCACTGAAGTAAAGCCTGTGCATAATTAACGTAGTTATTACTGGCATGTCACATAGCAAACACACTTGTAAAACACTGTATACTTTTAAATATTATTCAGAAATCTCACATCCAAAATTTAAATTTTAAAATAAAATTTCAAAAATTTCCTTTAAAAATAATTTCACTGCCTTTTATTCATTCTTCTCTTGCACTAGGTTTTGCTCAGTAGAATCATAGAACCATACTGCAATTAAGGTAGGAAAGATCCTCTCAAGATCAGCTAGTCCAATTTCTCTGTGTAATGTAGGGTCACTTAGGACAGGTTGCACGGGATGTCAGCCAGTGGTGTTTTGAACATCTTGATGGATGGAGATTCCACAATCTGTGCAAAAATTTTCCTTATGTTTCATGTATTTCCTGTATTTTATTTTGTGTCCATTGTCTCTTGTCCTTTCCCTGGAATACTAGACCTGAGACAGAGTTAATACTATTTATAGCAGCCTGTATGGTCTTGTGTCTTTTATTTGTAACCAAAACCCTGCTGATAACACATCAATTTTTTAGGTATTGCTGAACAGTTCTTACAGAGCATCAAAGGTGTGCAAGAAGTTGGGTGGGGACACAGCTGAGACAATTGACTCCAACTGACCAAAGGGACATTCCATATTATATGAAATCATGCTCAGCAGTAAAACCTAGGGGAAAGGAGGAAGAAGGTGGGATATTTGGTTATGGTGTTTGTCTTCTCAAGTAACTACTACATGATGAATTCTTGTTTACCAAGAAATGGCTAAACATCTCCTGATGAAGAAAAGCAGTAAATTAATTCCTTATTTTGTTTTGCTTGTACAGGCCCCTTTACTTATTTACCTGTATTTATCTCAATCCAAAAGTATTTCTCCCTTTTGCCCTTCCAATTCTCCTCCCCATTCTGCTGTGGAGGAGTGAGTGATAGAGGCTGTATGGGGCTTAGCTGCCTACTGGGTTTAATCCACCACAATCACATGTGAGTCTGGCTCATTGTGCTCCAGGCTAGCTTCTCTATATGATGATGACTGTGTATTCCCATACAATTTTCTACTCTTTTGAATGTATAAATTTGACTTCTTATCCTATGCAATTATTGATGTAATTATTAATTCGTGTATTCATCTTGGAAAATATTTCTGCTGATGAGATTTGAAGCTCAACAATTCATTTAAGTCTATTATTGTAGGTTTTTCATAGTGACTTTAGATATCTTTGACTGACACAAAAATTTCTCATAGACTACAAAAACATGCTAGTCAGTTTTAATCAACACTAGGTAAAAAATATCGCTGAAACAATTGCTCAGTTCTGAACAGGAGTAAATTCAGAAAATTTTACTCAGCATAAGCCAGAAATCTGAAAGTGAAGTATATATGTCCACAAACAATATTTAAATTAAGTTGATGGCATTCTACATCATTTGCTCTTTAGTAGTCAGCCTTTCTCTCTGCCTTTTTTGAAATTCATGTAAAATTTCAATCAAGTGATTTGATGTGCAATTTTCATAAAAAGGTTTTCTTTAAACAAACATTTCCTGTTTCCTTCTATCCCTAATAAATTAAAAAAATTAATAATCTTTATTTAAAAACATACAGGCCCCAAATGACACGGGAACTATATAATGCAGCAGAATAAAAAAGAGAACACTGAAATGTTGCTCATGAGTAAAAAAAAATTAGAAAACAATAGGGGGGGGAAATGTAATTACCTAAACAATGGATTTTGCCGTGACAAGTTACCTTGTAGGAAACAAATTAAAATGAGTAGTTTGTCACTTCTGCTGGAGACAAATGGTGACTTCTGTACAAACTGGTGTTAAACTAAATATCTCATCATTCACTACATTCAAGGAAAGCAGAAGTATTGGTATTAATAATCTATGCAAGTCATAATCTTTTCTTAAATGAGACTTTCTTATATTATTATGTAAAGAAAGGCAATGTTGTCCTGTCATCTTAAGTAATTTGGCTAGGAAAGTTTGAAATGTGTTCATTTAAAAATAATAGCGAAAAGAATAGCAACTCCTGTAAAGGAAGGTATATGTTTCTAAGCTTTTTAATTACATATTTTTGTGTACTATTGAAGGGTTAATATAGTTGATCATTTGTACTATGCATCCAAAAATAATAGAAACATTTTCGCAAAGTTTACATAAGTACTATTATCTAAACAAATACATTTATTGAGAAAAATTTCTGCTTGACATTTTGTGTTTTGACTGGCATTTGCTAGTTGCCAGCTGTCATAAGGAAAGGACTGCAATACACGCCGTTAGCAGCATATGCCTTTTTGGGCGCTGAATAGCGTTTTCATACAAAAAATCAAATGATCCATAACATATTATGCTGTCATTTAAAAACTGCATTAGAACTGTAACATTTTTCATGCTCATAATAAAATTTGTTCCCCAAGGCTTAATCTAGCATTTTCTTAGTGTGTTTGGGGGCATAATGAAGAAAACATTTATTCTATTAATTGACATTATGTTTTTTCAGTATGTAAAGTATTTTTTCAGAATGGAGATTTCTTGCAGCAGTTTTCAGAAGGCTTTGATTTCTGTGCTTTGCTACTCTCTGTCAAATCTATCTGTTTTTTCCTACTACACCATCTTGTTCATCATTCATAACACTGACAAGTACTCATCAGATGAGATGAAGATTTCATAGCCACCCAATTTTTTCTCTCCCAAATAATTTTTTTTTGTTTTTCTACAAAACTATTGCAGAGATATTTAAGGACGTGTGAGTAAATAAGATATTAATTCGTCTTTTTATTATAAAAATGCACATTTATTCTACTATTGGTATTGCCTTTTAACTTTATTTTGCCAAGGAAACAATCACCCTCCTTTACCACAAAGAAATAGAAGACCATTTGTTTCCTGGAAAGAGAAATTTTAATTTCTGATTTATATAAAAAGTCATTGATGTCTGGATTTCTTTATCAAATGTTTGGCATCTGTTATGTCTCAACCAGGAGAAAAGCTGTTCTAGATTTCTTGAACAATCAAAAGGGAAAAATTAGTATTTCCTTGATGGAAACGCACTTTTCTTCCTCCAAGTACTATCTGAAGAGTTATTCAAACTGCGATACTAACTTTAACAAAGAGATATTTAAATTAAGAAGCTTAATTTATTCTCCAATATTTAAGACCAATACAACATTGTTTCTAAGAGATATCTTACTGTTTTTAAGTACTGAATATTACTGAAATTCCCCAAAAGCACAAGAATTCCCCTTGAATTTTGTTAAGTCAAACTAATCTTTACCTTCTGCTTCATGTCCATTATTTATTGACCCCAAAATGCCAAAAAATATTTATCAGAAACCTGAGTAATTTACTATAATATCAGTCTAATGCTTTATGGAATATACCCAGCTTGTGGCCACATTGTTCTCAATCTTTGCTCTGCTCATGGTTTCAGTTACAGAAAGGTTATTTTCCAGAGTGGAGGTGATACAGTTCAGAAGTTTGATATTTGTGTTGATCTTTGATTATCCACACTTTCATATAAATATGTTACACAGAAGAAGAGCAAAAGTAATAATAAAACTATATATTTTAAAAACAGCAATTAAAAAATACATTTTAAGAATTCTTTATGCTCAACCAGTACCTAGAAATTTAAATCTACCATTGTAATTGAAATTAATGCCATTCTAAAACAGAGCACAAACTTTGACATTAAAAAAATGTTTTCTAATGATGGCTCTGAACCTGAGAATAAAGGAAAACAAATACCATTTAATTAGAAATTTGACAAAAACCCAGTAGATATCTTGTCCAAGCTTATTTAAATAAGTAGCAAGTTTTAATACAATCCACAGGAAAAAATAAATCCATACTTTTTCTTTTTATTATGATGAAAAAATAACACTAAAAGAATTTCTCTATGGGTGATAAGCACATTCATGTATACTAATAATGCATTGCCAAGCAAGTTCTCTATCTGTAAGTCCAAGTCAGAGAAAAACTGACTGGTGGGTGTTATTCAGAAGGATGTCAGTTAAATTACTGATATCTGACTCCTTTTCCTATAAGACAGAATTTCAAGGGAGGAATATGTGAGGAATCAGCTATGGAGGTCACATTTCAAAGTTCCGTTTCCTAACCTGCTACTCACTAAAGATATAAATCTAACTGCACAGAAGTATAACTTACAGGAGGAATATTTTCAGTGTTCCAGGTCATCCCTGTACCAAAAGCGACCAAGAAGTGAGAAATGAGAGGTGTAGTCATCTGGTGGAAATCAAAACAACATGTGGCTTTTGTTTAATTTATAAATTTGTAAAAATTCCTACTAGTTAATTCTCAACTACTAGTTCTCAACTGCTGTACTCATTATCTTTGTATCTTATATGTAACAGATATTTTAGACATTACCATCTTTGAAAGAACAGCCAATTAAATGGTCGTTTTCAGATTTCTTTCTTAATGTACAGCTAGTCATTGTGTGTGTTATCTTGCTCTCTGGTCCAGGTTAATTTTGGTCTCCCTTTTTGATCTACCAGAAGAAAACAGTAGATCACCAACTAAAATTTAAGAGGAGGTAATCTTACGTTGCATCTTATCATTTATATATTTAATTAAATGTAGACTAAAAGTAGATGGCAAAATTTTGATGTAAATATAATATAATTTTGAGTTTTGATATAAATGTGCTATGAAAAAATATGAAACATTATTTAATACTTTGCTAGCAATTTGTCATGTATATTGAACTCTATATTTCTTCTGCCTCACTGAGCATCTCTAAATCTAATTGATTAATAACTATGTTGAACCTACACATCAGCTGTATAATGCAAAAGGTAAATATTCTGTGCTTAGCTCATTTTAGGAATTTAGAAACATCTTCTTTTCTACTTTAATTTCCTTCCTGCACATTTATGCTAATAATAAAATTTGTTCCCTAAGGCTTAATCTAGCATTTTCCTAGTGTGTTTGGGGGCATAATGAAGAAAACATTTATTCTATTAATCGACATTATGTATTTATGAAAATAATATTAATTATGATGTTAAATATTTTTGTGTAGTCTTTCGTTTGTGAAAGAATAATTTAAAAATCCCACACATACATAAAGTAACACTTGAGTCAGAATGAAGGAGCACTAAAGCAATAAGCTTTCTCAGGAAGCTTTATTTTTCTTTCTAGAAAAATGGAGATGCTATTTGTTCCTGTGAACAGCCTGATTTTTCAAAGCAGAAGTTCCTTACAGATTTTTAATTCTCTCTGTATATGTTTCAGTGGAAATATTTCTTGCATGTAACACTGAGTTTCTAGTGTAAAGAATGAAATAAAATAACCAGTAATTTACACAATGTTGAGTGTAGCAGAGAAAATAATTCTTTATTACTATAGATACCCATGTTTAAATTTTTTCAAGATGCAGTTTTAGTTCCAGGACAAAAACCATGTGTTGAACAATCAATATTTTCTGACCAGTTCTAATAAATTATGTACTATGCAGTGAAAAATATTGTTTTAAAGGCTAATTATATGAAAATAAAAGCTTTTCTATTTAACAAAATAGACTTGCATTTGAAATAGACTTCCTTAGTATTTACACTGCAGATATTATTGTCATTAATAGCAAAAAATCCACATTACTTACAAGAGTGATCTTAATATGGTTTAAAAACTTCTCTTTTCACATTAACTTTGTGTAATATAATATAAAAACTTAATATAGATGCACTATATACCAAATTTAGCCTTTCAGTTGGGAGATGCAAGTTCTGTCTAGAAACTCACTGGAATGAGAAATATGTCTGCTTTTCAGCCAGTTAAAAATGTTGTTACTACATTGCCTGTCATCTTGAATCTCCTACAAGTATCCTTTGGAGGTTATTTGTTCCTAAGATAAGAAATTGGAATCAAAAGAGACATGTTAAACCACGAAGGCTATCAACATGAACAGCCGAACATACTACTGTTATTTGAATTCATTTCCACATGATAAATATGTGTAAAGATCTACAGTTCATGAAACCATCTCTGTCAGTTTGAAACATACTATGAGGAAAATACCAGAAATTAGGCAAAGAACTTCTCACAAATCCCACTGACAGTCACACAAGAAGCCATGTTTTTCTGAAATGTGGAAGTTTGTCTAATCTGATAAAGTCAAAAATACTTGTTGGAGCATAATAACCACATGCATGCAAGATTTAAACTCTGCTTGACAACTTCATCTCTACTAAGTTAGTAGTCGTTGCAGCAATTCTGCAGAAGTTGTCACACTTTTATTAGAAAACCATTTCTATGACCTTAAAAATAGTTTCTTTCATGCTATATATAGTTAAATATAAACATTAATACTTCATTGCAATACATGTTAACAATTTATATAGTACTAAATATTAACATTTTCTGGAAAAAATTTATTTTCTGTACTCCAAAAAAACCGCCTTATTTTTTGTTCACAAATGAGGGATACAGAGGCAAAGCTTTTTTTTTTAATATTTCACATTTCCAAAATAATAACACAAAGTAAAATTCATCTGAAAATTTCTCAGAATACCATATGCTTTCCTTTTTAAGATGCTTCAGTCAACCAATTGAAAATCCCTCTTCTTCATGAAATGGAGGGGAAATAATATTTACTAATACATAATTTTAATAATTATTATTAATAATAGTGTCCTCTTTATAAATATGTCTAAGCAATAATCAGAATTAAGAATGCGGAACCTTTTAGATAGGTTTAGAATAATTATATCAAACATTTTAAAAATTATAAAAATAGAATAAAAAAATTATGCTGTGAAATTCAGATGATTAGTTGTTTTTGTCAAACACATCCTTAAACAATGTATTCCATTCACAAAATGTAATATTCACAGAATCACAAAATTCACAGAAATTTTTAGATTGGAAGGGGTGTCTTGAGATCATCTCTCCCAAACCATCTGCTCAAGCATGGTCAGCTAGAGAAAGTTATCCTTTTGAGTATCTCCAGAGTAGAGACTCCCACCTTTCTTGGAAACCTGTTCCAGAGTTTTACTGCCCTCACAGTAGAAAAGTGTTCTCTTGTATTCAAGTGGAATTGCAAGCATTTGTATTTGTGTTCATTGGCTCTTTTCCTTTCACTGTGTACCACTGAAAACAGCCTGGTTCCACCTTCTTTATACCCTTCCTTCAGATAGTTTATACGTATTGATAAGATTCTCCCAGACTTTTCTCTTCTCCAGGCTAAAGAATCCCAGCTTTCTCCACCTCTCCTCAGATAAAAGATGCTCCAGCCCCTAAATCCCCCCTGTGGCCCTGTGCCAGACTCACTTCAACAAGTCTATATCTCCTTTGTGCCCAGAATTGGGCACACACTCCAGATGTGGTTTTATCAGTGCTGAGTAGAGGTTAAGGATCACCTCCATCAACCTGCTGTCAACACTCCTGCTGCTGATTTCACGCCTGACTCTGGCTTACCACCCTTGGGCTTGTTTCTGGAGAGCCTAGTTGCATCCCCTTCCCCCTTCGAACCTAGTTTAAAGCCCTCTCAATGAGTTCTGCCAGTTCATGGGCTAAAATCCTTTTACCCTTAACAGATAGGTGGAGCCCATCTGACTCCAGCAGGCCAGGTGCCGTGAAAGTTGCCCCATGATCAAAGAACTCAAAATTCTGCCGATGGCACCAGTCTTTAAGCCACTTGTTCATAATGTGGATTCTCCTGTTTCTTTCATCATTTGTCCCTGTCACTGAAGGGACTGAGCAGAACACCACCTGTGCTCCTGCCCCATCAGCCACTCGACCCAGAGCCCTGAAGTCCCTTCTAATTGCCCTGGTGCTCTTCTTTTCAATCTTATCACTGCCAGCCTGGACAACCAGCAGTGGGGTAATAATCAGAGGGCTGAATCAGCCCAGGGGGTCTCCTGGTGGCATCCCATACCCGGGTCCCAGGGAGGCAGCAGACCTCCCTGTGGGATGGGTCCAGTTGACATATGGGGCTCTCTGTTCACCTCAGAAAGGAGTCACCTACTATGACTACTATTCTTTTCTTTTAATACTAGAGGTAGTGATCCGTCTGACAGATGAGGTGTAATTGGGAGGCTCTCCAGGCAGATTATTTTCTTCAGTGTCATTTGGCTGACCCTCTGGATCCAGGGCCTCATACCTATTCTCAAGTGGCACCTGGGTAGGTGATGGGGATGGGGAGGAATTTTTATTACCTCAATGAGGACAGACCCATTTCCACTCCCCTTCATCAACTAGGTCTCCTCCTTCTGCCTGCTGGTAGGAGGCATGGGAGTCTTCTGACTCCTGGTGGGCTTCTCTCAGGGATGGAAGGTTGAAACTCCACCAGTCTATTTCCCTTTCACTTTTCCTTTGTCCTTCTACTTCCTCCTTAAGCTTGGCCACCGGACAGAGGAGATCCTTCACCGGTTTGCACTGCAGGCTGGCATCTTTTTGCACCATGTAGTAATATGTATTTAAACCCTGATGGTGTGCACTAGCCAAGCTCTCACTCAGGACCAGACTCAACACCTGAACTCAATTGTTATTCAAATAGAGTTCAGGCCACCTCAACCTAAAGTGCTCATTAACCTCCTACAAACAGCTGTCGCTGCAGGGCAGGCACAAGCCCTATAAATCTGACCCTGGGAGGAGCCAAGGTTGGGGTGGTTGTTCCTGGTTGCTGTGTGCTGCTGGAGCTCTGCTCTGAGAACTCATAATCCAAGACTCAGAAGACTGTGAGCTCTGGTACAAGTGGTGACCCCGATGTGATACCACCATGCAGTGTGACAACCGCCGTGGCAAAATTCCTGTGGTCCAACACACCCAAAGAGGTGAGGACTGCCACAGTGGGAGGGAGTTGCAAGATGACTCCCTTTGAGGCCCTGGTCAAAAACACCCAGAGGGGTCTTCCAAGATCTATACCTGGGTGAGAACTGCTGCAGCGGGACTTCAGCAGTCAGTACCCAAAGAGGTGAGAACTGTGACAGCAAGACCGCAGTGGGGGGGAAGTCGCGAGATGGCTCCCTCGGAGCTCGGGGGGCCGAGAAGAGGCTCTCAGAAAAAGAGCTCCCGAATATCACCAGAAGAGGTGGAGACCAGGGGCTGGAGGGAAAAGAGTCTGTCAACAAAGAACAGGCTATATTTAAGGCTCTCCAGCATATCCTCTCAAAAGCTTTAAAAAAGAACTAAATAAAAAACACCCAAAGAGGTGAGCAGCTGGGGACTAAAAAAAAATACCAAAAGGAAAAAACTAACTTAAAGGTCTTGAAAAGAAATGGAGTCAGAAAAAAGTTTAATTTAGTTGTTATTTATTAAAATATAGTTACAAGAAGATTAAAAAAATATATTAAATATAGTTTGGCTAGTGCCAAAAGTAAAAGGGGGAATTGTAGTGATATGTATTTAAATCCTGATGGTGTGCACTAGCCAAGCTCTCACTCAGGACCAGACTCAACACCTGAACTCAATTGTTATTCAAATAGAGTTCAGGCCACCTCAACCTAAAGTGCTCATTAACCTCCTACAAACAGCTGTCGCTGCAGGGCAGGCACAAGCCCTATAAATCTGACCCTGGGAGGAGCCAAGGTTGGGGTGGTTGTTCCTGGTTGCTGTGTGCTGCTGGAGCTCTGCTCTGAGAAATCATAATCCAAGACTCAGAAGACTGCAAGCTCTGGCGCAGCACCACCCCCTGGTACTACTGCCAAACTCAAACACTCCATACAGGAAGGGGTCCGGACAGATGTGTCCTTCTTGGAGGGTTCTGTTTGGCTTTGTACACTTTGACCAGCTATAGCTTTTGATCATTTGGAGACCATTGCCAAAAAAACCCAATAAAGCCCAACCAAAATCAAGCAAAATAAAATAAAAATGCCACTAGAAGGAGGATGCCTGCAACCCTGCCTCCTTGCCCTGCCTGCGCAAACTGCAGCACAAACTGCCGTACCACACCGCTGTTTACCACGCTCCGGGTCTCCGCACTACCTAGTGCCTTCTTTTAATTGCACCTTCAATGGCTGGAGGAAGCCCTGCCCTGCTCCTGAATGTCATTTGTCTGACAGGGTGACAAGATAAAACAGAATATTACCCTGCATTTACTTATTTTATAATATGTAATCCACAATTTTCATGAACTCAGAAGGTTAGAAGTTATACTGTTTCTTTTTAAGGCACTCAGAGGAATAACACAGGCCTCTAGTGATTCATTAGTATCCTTAACTTGTACTTCTAATGAAAAGTGCAAAAACACTGTATCTAGATCTTCCTCATTAGCTGTTTTTTGTAATTTTGGTTGTTTCCCAGAAATATTGTTTTCCAGGGGCTTGTTGGTATACAAAATGCCTGGACTTCGATTCTGATATCCCATATGGTCTGCCTTGGTTTCCCAAATGCTTACCACAGTGAAACCTATTTTCCTGGCAGCCACAGAGGCCTTTAACAGCCTGTACTACCCATTTTCCATTCTTCAGAGATGGCTCATTTTTTTCTTGTTATTTTGGCGTATAACTATGAACAGGTGTCAATAGGTGCAAGGAAGCATGTGGCGTCATTGTAGTGGGGCTGTCACAGAAGATGGACTTCTCTCCTCTTTTCCTGGAGAACAGATGTCCTTTGCAGTGTTCTGCAGGTCTTCCTATCTCAATCCTATTGATACCTGGCATCTCTGCCTAATGGTAAAAGCTCCACCAACTTCTGAATGGGCATTCTGCCATCCAAACAGATGGACCTAGAGTCAGGAAGCCCCAAAAAATTGATGTGGATGTAATATATTTTTAAAGGCCGTAATCCCAGCTGGCCACATGGAAATGGTTGCCCTTTCTCTGCTCATGTAACTATTATTCAGACAATACATTACTGATACTTTGCCTTTGATCTGGATTAGTATTTCAAATTGCATCGCATAAATTTCATTAAACATTAATTTTTCTCATATATACATATATATATGCATATATATGTACACAATCAAAAGGAATTAATTTGCAGCATTTAGCAAGTGACTGACTTACAACTTACTTACGTCATAATACTTAGCAGTTATGCAATCATTTAACATTCCAAATCCTTCGTATATTCAACTCACATATTCATTAATTCTTATTCAACATCTATATAATCAATCAAGGTCAAGGTAATCAATGTAAACACACACTGTAGAATAAATAAAGTTAATATGTGTCAAAATCTATGAACATTTTCATGCCTTTATTTGCTGAAAGCTCATTTGAATTATTACAGTAGTTGATGTCTTCTTCATATTGTGAATCATCACACAGAAGTAATGAAATGAGATTCTATATAACCCTTTCTAAGGAAGGTAGAATAGATTAGACTTCGAATGTTTTCCTCCTTTTGACACTATAAAGTTTCCAAAGAAACATTCATTTAAATCCATTCAAATCTTTAGGAATTATTCGTTAGGCAACTTTTACATATTTGTGCTATATCATCCTACATTAACCAATTATACACGCAATCATGCAATTGGTTGCTGCAGTTTTAGTGCATTTAAATTTACATTAAGACTGCAACAACTTAGGCAATTATATACAGAGGACACTGAAGTGAACTGGGAACTTACTAGGAATTTCAAGATTTATTTTTCAAAGAATGTTCATAATTGCAATAATCACATCCTAGGTCACTACAGAAACTGGAAATCTCTAGAATGGTCTGTTCTGACATTTTCTCTTTCTTCCAGCAACTAAGTTAATCTGTTTTGCTTTTGTACACAAAGTCTCACCCATCTTTCTTTCAAGAAACTAGCACAAAATTATGTCTGCTACACTATTAGTTGCAAATATGAAGCATGTCTTTATTGTCATGTTATGCTGCAACATGGTTTTAAATACACTGTCTCTTGTAGTATACACTTTTCAGAATGGCTGTTACAAGTTCCCCTCCATCTGTATAGGTAGTAGCAGATGCAGAAGTAATTTGAACTGGGCAAATATTTCCACGTCTGAAAATTTCCCATGCAGTTTCATTATCATAGACATAGGATTTAAGTTCCAGTAGCCAGATTTATTGTTGCAAAAAATCTCCAATTGAAAAAAGATGGATTTCTAGAAAAGGACATGACCTATTTCACCATTTTATTTCCTTAGCATAACTGATAACAGCTGTCACTTTTATCTGAGAGCGTAGCATGTCCTCAGGGGCAAGTAACAAGAAAAAAAGACTGCATAATAAAATTGTATCTATGGTGTTGTAATTGCCATAAAAATAAAGATAATACTGAAATAAATATGAGCTATAGGAAAATATAATAATGAACTATAACAAGGTAAATGAAAGACTACCGGGGGAATAAAAGATGGAAAAGAAGACCTGCGGTTGTCAGACAACCCCACCAATCACTTGATTATATCATGGTATCAACAGAAACTCCATTTGCAGAGAAATCAATCTGTCCAGCTTTATTTCATAGCAGTCTCACAGCTGTAGTCTTATCTATGATTTATCCCCAATAAACATCAGAAAAAGCCAGGGTATGTCAGTTGATATAATAACATGTACTCCACCAGAACATTTTTGGCATCCTTAAGAGGATCCAAGGAAAATCAGTTGTTTCCAACAGTCCAAGAATAACCACATGCCTGAAAACAAGAGAAGTAGCTGAAGACTGTAGATATTTATAGATTTATTTAAAGTTGGGGTTTTTTTCCAGAAGGCTAATAACATACATAGAGTAAGATTAATCAAAATTTGCCATTAAGAATATTATGGAGCTCATGGGACCGTAGATACAAGACAGAGCAGCACTTGCAGACCTTGACGGCTTGAGGGAGTTTGTAACTTATGGAAGATGCGGTGAATGTGCTGTTAGCCTAAAAATATTGACATGATACTGAATTCAACTCCTGTATAGAGCTTTACAAATCTTTTTGCTGTTACTGTTAGTCTGATGAAAGGTGTAAAATAATTAAAGTGATAAAAAGTAATGAGGGAATGGAAAAAAAATCTATTAGATAATTTACAATCAGGACTAACAATACTTCACGGTATTTTGCTAAAGGACATAAACAGGGCATTCTTTTTAAAAAATGTCCTGGCATTCAGAAGAGGGTACTTCAGCATGGATGGTAGTGTATTATTTCTGTCTGCTTCCAAGGAAGCCTTGTCTTCAGTGGGGTTCAGATGCCCACATTGTTTTGTTACTTCTGGCTAAAATTAGGATATCTGTGATCATATTTACATCTATACTGCTTGAAAATTGGTAAATTGTTTCATGGAGAAGCAGTGGAGAGCACATCAGGTCATGCTGGAGACAGCAATTCAACCCTGCTCTTTTCAAGTCTTTCTTTCCTGAGAAGGTATTTATACCCTTTAATAAAATCAACTTTCAAATTTCTAATTAAGGTAATCTAGATTAACAGCATGACACAGAAAGAGCACTCTGCAGGTGAAATTATAAGGCACATATAGGACTTGCACTGCTATTTTCTGAAAGTTGTCTCTGACACCAATCATTAAAGAATGCAGGGTAAACACAGGTTTTACCCTTCTAATTTTATTCATGACTATTGACTTATTTTAGTAGATTTCTGAATTATATGTTCCATATAGTCACCAGAACAGTGGCTAGATATATTCCAGCATACAGACACATTTTTATTTGAAAAACAGTAAGAAATGATCTTTATAAATTTTTTTTTCCTCTTAAGGTCTTCAGGTCATTTATTGCACAGTGCCTCTTTCTCTCAATAAATAGCTCAGGTATAGTAAAGATTGTTGTGTCAGTGATAGCAGGCTGCCCAGGTACAGTAATGAGCCCACAGCACAGGGTTTTCATAGTAACATGGCTTTCACATGGTCCTCTGGGAAGAATAACATGCTCTTACTGAGGTTTTTATTTGCTCTGCTGATGGTTATTTCACAGTAGCTACTGCATTTCTGACAACTAAACTTTTTTGCTTGCATTCCTGTTATAAGTTCCTGAAAAGACAAGATTAATTCTTTGTCTGCAATTCTAGATTTACTAAAGTGAAAAGAAGAAATCCTATTTTCATTTCAGTGCTCCGCAAAACATGTAAACTTAGAGAAGTTGCATTAGCACTATGACCTTCTGTTGGAAAAGTGATTCTTAAGAGGAGTGTTGCCAGCCAGGTATGTGACAGGAAGCTCAGTTTCTTTGTGGTTTTAATACTGAGATGTAGCTTAGTAAACTATGCTACAAGTGTATGCAAAATCAAGGCCAACTTTTTTTTAATACTTGTGCACTTGTAAAGACTGAGGTTATGGGGTGATAGAAATCAACAATATCATTACCAGCATCTGATAGTACTGATTGTGAAGTTATGTAGAGAGGGGCCGCCACCTCAGGAAAATACTTCCCTGAATTTGGTATGGTAATGTTAGTGTCTTAGGTTGCAATGTAAGATGTAACCAAAAGTATGTTTTCTATCACCATCTCCATAAGCTGTTAAAAACGGGTGGAGCAGTGTTCTTTATCTCCTTCATGACTCATCCCTGATAACTCCCTCTGGAAAGATATTTTTCTGTTAATGAGCTAGCGAGCTTCACTGCATGACCCATAAAATTACATCATCCCATTGTGAGATGCTCTGCCCAGGGGGAGGAGCCAGGCATTCCTACCTGGATATAATCTGTGGTTTGGAACACCACAGGCAACCTTGCCTACTGCATTCCCAGAGGACGAGAACTACATAACCACTACTGGACTGTCAGAGGAAGACCAGACCCTTCTACAGGATCACCGTCTCAACAGAACCACATCTATCCCAAGGACTGCAGCCGCCATTTAATCAGACTGCTACCACCACCCTGACCAACAGGGTGTCAGGCTGTATCCTGACTGTCAGTTTAAGCCAGTGTTTCTGTATTATTGCATTTATCTTAATTTTTTTTTTTAAGTTGTAATTCTGACTTGGGATCTCCAACTGGTTTGCTTTCAAACTAGTACAATTAGCTAACAAATGTGTTCAGTGCTGAGAAGCCAGAAAAAAACCTGCATGATTGTACAGGTGAAAATATACAGCACAGAAAATAAAATGGATTTTGGACATCATCACTCTACTTCTGAGTTAATAAAAATAACGTAAAAAGAAAGAACCAGGAACCCTGAATATCAAGCTAGACTGTTTCTTTTTCACAATCTCTATCCAAATATTCCTAAATATAGGAGCCCCCATGCAAGTCTAAAAAGAGGTCTCCTTAAATATCAGCTTTCAAATATTGCTGTTATGTTACAATTCCTTTTAGCCCAATGGTTGTTGCTGTCATACAAAAAAAAATTCTACTTGCTTTGTGTTATTTAAATTAATTTTGAAATGTTCAGTTATAATTCACTTCCCTCTCTGTTTTGAATGATGAAAGAAAAAGTTTTTTTTTGCACTCTGTTTGGTTGTTCCTTATACTTAGGAAAGGCATTGCTAAAGGGTGACTGAGTTTATGGCAAAATGGCTGTGACAAATGTCAATTTCAGAGAGAAGTATACAGGATTGAATACACCTTTCTTGTAGTAAAAGAACAGACCAAAAAAACCCCAAATCCAAACCAACCAGACAAAAAACCCACCTCAGATCAACTTCAGTCCATCCAGCTTTAGCTCTGAAAGGTCACGAGAAAAACTAGAAAGAACCATCTCAAGTGTAGCACACTCTGAATAATAAAAGAAATAAATGAATAAAGTAATAGAAGTTATTGGTGTAAGAGTCTAAAATATATGTCTGTCCTTCAATCTAGCTCTTTTTTATCTACCAAGAAGAAACAACCGATATGGAGATAAGGCTGGATTTAGGTTACCAGTGTAAGTCTCAATGCAAGGAAGATGATGTAAGACTGTGGGAAAGCAGTTTAATCAAGCATGAGAAACAGCCATTCTGGGAAAGTTACAGTCCTTTAGAAGCACATGGACATAACACAAAATTGTGCTGGATCATTTCATCCTATTTGCAGAAACTTGCCTATCGTCTTTATGTTTTTGTCTTATGTGACTGTCATCATGAGGTGAAGCCAAAGAGGTTGTGGTTAAAAGCTTCAGCAGATAAAGCAGAGAAAAAAACGAACATATCTCTCTAGTATGCATGAAGTTGTCAACAAAATGATTATTTCAAAAAACTTCCTGAAAATACTTATAACAAGTATTTTCCTATATATCAAATTATTATAATTATGTTAATACTTAACATTATATTACATAAATTGAAAGAAAAATGCATTTCTGTTATAAAGAACTTGTAATATTTTATTTTCGATTTATTAAGACGCATCAGACTTACCATGCAAAACTTATAAAACTTTTTGAGCTGCTTCCAGATTGAGGTATTGTGTCCTGTTCTCCCACTGAACAGCTGCTGGGCTGTGAGTTCTGATATTAAGTCTTGAATGAAAGTTTCTTGAATTGAATTCAAGAAAATTGTCTCTTTTTCTTTAGAAATTTACATGGAATTATAATTTCCTGTGCATTGTGTCAGACCAGCAACATAGGCATCCAACTAGTTACTATGTAGTGACAGAAAGAAGAGGTCTTGGAATTTGACATAGAATGCCTTGATTTGAAAGCAGTAGCATCTAAAAAAAATAGAAAAATTGAGTAATTGTGCAGTCTGCACTGGAAACTTGCCAAGGTATCCTATGAGAGGAGGTGATTGTTTCATAAAATTAAAGCAACATAATTATGTTATCAATTTCTGGATTTTGTTGCAGTTTCAGGTAAATTTCCTCAAAACGTTTTATTAAAATATCTGAAAATCCTTTTGGTGCATATTTTGGATTAAAAAAATAAATCCATATGAAAGATCCATCTTGAAGATCTCATATATAAGGTCTCTGTATAACTTGTTTTAATATTACTTTTTAAATATTGTTCATCTTTTAAGTCATAGTGGAATAGCTATTTTATAAATTATTGATTACGTAGAGCTGAATTGCAAGGGATACTCCTCCATTCATGCCTAATCCAAACCTCTGGAGGAATTATAGCTGCTACCTGGAATGAAAAGAGGTTTCCTTGCTACTATTTAATCATCCTATCTGTTATCTCTTATCTGCAGTAATAAGAGCAAAGTTCAAAAGCTGTAAGTCCTTCTTCAAATTAAATACCATTAGGTTTAGCCTCACATCAGCTTTTCTTGAGATCTCTAAAAATAAATGCCTTCCTTGGATGTCTTCAATAGGCAATTCATCCTCACTTGCAAGTATAGAGTCTGGAATAAAGTGCTGTTCATGAAACATAGAAAACTTTACAGAAATACTGCATTCATTTGTGAGAGAAATAAAATATTTTCTTGTATTTGGGGAATTTGCTTGATAATGCAGTTTCTTTCACTTTTCTGGTATCAATGCTAACATCACTTTCCTTCCAAACTGTTTAAATCCTATGCATCCCTGATTTATAATCAGTGGAAAATTCTGTCTCAGTGTCTTGGAGTGCCTGCCTGTCCCAAGCTCTTGATAAAGGAGTATCTGTAATTCTAGAAGAAAACAACCCACCAGAATTGCCTCTTTTCTGTCTACTTGTGAAAATTCCCCATGTGCTATTCATTCATTCAGTTCATCATTATTAACTGAATTTCTCAAATTAGTTAGAAAGGTTTTTTTCAGGTTTTGGGCCAATTTATGGTTAGCCTTGATGCATAAATTAATGGGATATTAAAAGCTGACAGTGTTTTAGAAAAAGGAAAAAGCTGCGATCCATCTAAAGGTTCTCAGAAATACATTGCAAAAGCAGTCAGAAAGTGCATCCAACAGGATTATCTAACACTGATGGACTATCAGAGATGGAACCTGGCTATGACTCATCTCACCTCTGTGCACTGGCAAAGATACCTTGAGCTATCTCCATGCAGCAGTAAGGCTGCCCAGCTTATTCTTTAGTATTATACCTTCTGAAAATATAACATCTCTAGTCACTATTATTTGGATTGTATTAGGTGACCTTTCTTTCATGGTAAAATTTCTGACTTCTATAAGACAAGGCAGATGTAATCTACAGTTTTGTTAGGTTTTAAGCCTCCTGTTGCAAAATAATATGAAAAAGATAGGTAAATAAAACACGTCTTATAGTGATAATTATTGATATTATTTAAAAACAGAGACAGAATAAGACACCTTTCCAAAAAAAGGGAAAACTGCTAAACTACTGTCTTTTAAAGGAATTTTTAAACGACTCCTTCATATTTTCAAATATTCTCATTCATCAATATTCTGTATGCCTGATTGCAAATGTAAGATATTGTTGATCACATTTCCTACCAAGGAACAAAATTCTGATAAAAATATAGCCCAGAGTAACTTGAAAAAAGCTTTAGTGAAACTGCCATTTAGTTCCAGGAACAGAGATTCTAACATTTTGACTGTGTGCTCACTTTTACCAGAAACAGCAGTTTCTCTGAGACTGTTAAAGCCAGAAGTATTTGAATCAGATCTCTTCAGTTTGCTTGACCTTAACTGCAGCACAGTTCCTTTTTCTTGTCTAAGCTTCAGATACCTGTACTCAGAGATATTTATGGGCCTAGTTTGCAGAGCAGGCCTACTTTTATCTTTTGTTGGATGTCTGGTTCTTCTGTATGAAATTCTATTCACAAAATATGCATATAATTTAGCTGGACAGAGCACATCCTTACAGCAATAAATACTTAAACTTTGTGTGTATTTATGATTCTTTTGGAGGACTAGAAAAGCTCCAAGGAAGATTTCAAGAAGGAAATTGAGTGTGACTAGTACACTTAATTCCTGTAGAAACCTTTCAATCACTCATTTTTAATTCCTAAGAAATCATTGTCACAAAATAATTTAAGTACCTTTAAATTTATCAGAAACAGTAAAATATTTTCTGAGGTAAATGTTGACAGTTATCCTGACTTTTTGGATTGTTATTAATTGCTCTTGCTGCCACTTACACAACAGAAAGATGTGTTTGAATCTGAATCCTTGCTAGTCAAGAATAGTAAGTAGTAATTCTTGAAGCATAGGAAATACAGCTAGTGAGGAAGATTACTTTGTATATAGAAAATGTTCAGCACAGGGAATTAGTGAAAAATCAAACAGACAGTTTATGTGAAAATTTTGACAGTAATTGGCAAGATTCCCTAAGCGGACAAAGTCAAAGTGAACCATATGGAAAAAGAATTCTGTACAGAAATTTCTGAAGAAGCTGTGTCAGGGTCTGAGTCTCAAATCTCTGTGATGAAGAAATTCACCTTCCACGTCTTCTGTGCACCCACTTACACATTCATTTTCTTAGAGTTCTGCTAGCCATATCAGGGAGCCTCTGAAAACACAGATGGCAAATCACAAAGTTCAGTGAGGAAATACTGTATAACTCTCACACAGTGATCCATACCTGAGTGTTTAAATAATCACATTAACAACAACTATTAATATACTTATCTAATAGGACTTCTGCACCACCATGCAATTCTTACCAAGCTAGCAAATTAGAACAAAACCATAAAATTTTTATTGTCATTTAAGATGTTGTAGAGAGTTGAACTACACAGGCAGACACAAGCTTTGATACTACAGAATTTTGTTAAAAAAAGGATTTCCCTCAATCTTTCCATTAAAGTTAAAATAAATATATTTTATTTTGCCAGGTTGCTATATCAATAACAATTGCATAGTTTATTTTCAACATTCTTTGTGGTCATCCTACACCTAAGAAAACTAAATAAAATTAAAAACAAACAGACAATCAAACTAACTAACTAACTAACTCACAATTTTTTAGGCTGTCCCACCCTCCATGAGTCTGCTGACTTTGCTGCTGAGGTCCTGTAACTGAAAATCCATTTCATCCTGACACACTTGTGATATTCTCCCTCTGAAGCTCGAATTTATCAAGTTCCCAGTAGAAAACAATATGTATAATTAACAATAAAACAGATTTCCAAGACTGACAGTTACATTTATAAAGTTTTTAACTACATGACCTTACGCCTATTGAAATCCTCACCTTTTTGGGAGGGAAATCTCAGATTGTTGTTACATCTCTCTCAAGAGTGGAGGGGGAAAAAAGGGAAAAAGTTACCATTGTTGAACACAGAGCAACCACAGACTGTTCATTCATTCGTTATGAGACTAGATCAGCGGATAATGAAAACTTAAGTATTTCTGCTACAGTAATTTACATCACCTATAGACTTTGCTCAATTTTTTTGCTGTCTTCAAACAATGGGGACTGTCAAGAAGTTTTTTAGTCATGTTTGTAATCAATCTCCTAAAAGGCATTGGAAATTTACAAACATTTAAAACACTGAGACACTACAATCAAATTTTGCTTTCAGTGTGAATTGTACCAGCAAACAGTTGACCAGATAATTACTGGTTAACCAGGTAGTTAACAGGTAATAGACTAGAATTTTACTCTTGTGGTATATCAGCTGATGTCCCTGGCATACCCTGGCATAATATCCTCAGAGTACAAGTGACACTATTGAAAGTTTGTAGTCATGACATCTTCTAGGCAAATTACAAGTGGAGATGTTTGGGGGAACTGAATTAAATAAGGACATTGAAGCAGAAATATTTTAGTATGTCTGTAGGTGATGTTAGGATCAAGAGCAAGTTGCTGTACTCCCTGTATGAAATAGTCACAGTCAAACGTATGCAAATACTGTTATTTAAGGGGGAGGAAAAACCATTGGAGATGCAGTGGCTATGATCAACTGATAAGAAGTATCAATAATGGAGAGAAGAAAAGAATTCAAAATATGTTAAAAGTAATGTAACCAGAGAAAATTTGGTTGGAAAGAATAAATTCAGCATTCATGAAGAGGCAGGTTTGATGTGGGAGGATCAGAAGAGGAAGCCTATAAAAACACTCATAGCTGAGAGAAAAGACTACAAAGGTTGAGCATTGGAGTTGGGAAAGAGGACTGTGTTGGTCATAGCTTCAAATGGTAATTTTATCCATGTTATGCAACTAACAGGAAAAAAATAATGCAAAGTGACCCAATCATAAAGAATCTCTGAACTGCAGGCTCTCTGGTTTCTATTTCATGTTTTGGAAACAGTGCCAACCAAATACCTTTTTGTAATTCTCTGGTTCACAATTTGCTTCATATGTATCTGTGTTAATGATTTATCCAATCACATAGTTTTAACTGGGAAAAGAAGCCTGTGCATTCCTTGACATACCTCCTTAGGCTCTGTGGTAATCAGTCTTTTCTTACTTTTTTAACAAGGTGTGTTTGTATATGTGTATGGATAGAGTTATATTTTGAAGAGAATTTATGTGATCAGATTTGAATGTACTTGATACACTTTGAAAAGCAAGAATCAAAAAGTCTCATTATGTATGCTGAGGCTGTGGGTTTACATCTTTTACATTTTGGTGGTTATCTTTCACACATTAGGTACCTTGTAGAACTACACTGGAAAATACTGCTGTGAAGTGGAAAGATTCAGAGCATAATTGTGAGAAAAACATTGTTAGGCAGGATTGAATAAATTTGGAAATATACTAGTCCATTATTTCAAGAAAGTACAGAAAAGTGTTTGGTCTGTATCAAGCATTCTTTCTTTAGGAACGGATTTGGGGCTTTCAAATAATATTATTGGATCCTTAAATCTATGGTCCATCCAGCCAAAATTCTTATTTAAAAAGTGGGTATCAGAAGAAGCTTAATTTGTTATTCAGGAAACAACATCCTTTAGTATGTGAAATAAAAACAAACAAAGCCGCAAAGCACTTCATTTCTTTAAGATGGTGGCACAATGTAGCACGTAAAACTGGCTGTATAGGGTCATGTTGCACAAAGCTATCAAATTCAAAAGCTATTTTTGAACACTCACTGCCAGTGGGTTGCTACCTACAAGTAGTGAGTCTTTTACTGTTATCCATGGGAAGGAATCATTGGCAGGTGTTCTGCTTCTGGCATAGCTCTGTTTTAGAATTTATGGGATTCTTTCTTTCTCCAAGGAAGATTTCATTAAATGCTGTTACCGCTCTCTATGCATAGTCAACAACCCTGAATTGAAACATAAAAGAAGAAAAGAATTCCTTCTCCCTGCAGATTCTGAACAAAAGGAATATATTATCCTAATGCTTATTGCAGAGAAGAATGATGCCTTGTATGGTACCATTTATTGTTATAATAAAGAACAGGTTCCTGATAAGACAAGCTGTTCATTAGAATGCCATTGGCAACAACAGTAAGAAGTACATAACTAGATGTTCCTGCCAGCCCTAAAGACATTTTGTGCTCATGAACAACCCTTAGGATATTCTTTCAACAAACTACAAACTTTTATTTGTCTCAGGAATGTATAGGTGTCCTGTAGACTAAATTTATGATGCAAAGAAATTTATCTCAGGGACACCCCATACACAGAAATAAAAATGTAATTATTCTGGTGTGTATCTTTCAGACTCCATGAACTTCAGTTACACCCATAGTAATTTATCTAAAACTAGGAAGAAAACTGTATTGGTTAGGTTTATTTGCTTTGTTTTTTGTTTTTTCTAACATTCTACCGCAAGAACTTAGTTCCACTTTTAAGACCTGCATGTTGTATATTAATTTTGTCTAACTGAATGACATGATTAGCATCAGGTTTTTCCATCATAGCAATAACATTAAATTCATTATCACACGTGTGAAATTGATAATTTTTTTTGTTAGCAGTTGAGAATAAGTACAAAATTTAATTAAGAGAATGAATTGATATCAAGAGAATGGAAAATAAATTTAGGAAAATTACATTCTAATGGAATTTTGTTCTAATATGATTTCTGTAATGGATGTTTATTTGTCTTATAGATTTGGTAAATGTTAAAAACAAGTTAATTTTTTTAGAGAAATGTCAATATAAATAACATAAAAAATTACTGTCCAAAGTGCATGGCTATTTCATGGCAGAGAACAAAGGCTATTTAAAGTAATAAGTGCTTTAGATAGGTAGATGTAGTGGGTTGACTCTAGCTGGATACCAGGCACCCACCAAAGCCTCTCTCTCACTTCCCTCCACAGCTGGACAGGGGAGAGAAGATATAACAAAAGGTTCATGAGTTGAGATAAAGATAGGGAGAGACCACTCACCAAACACCGTCATGGGCAGAATAGACCTGAATTACAGATAATAATTGAATTTATTACTAACAAAATCAGAACAGTATAATGAGAAGTAAAATAAAACCTTAAAAATACCTTCCCCTCACCCTTCCCTCCTTCGCAGCTCTATCTCCTCCCCCAGTGGCACAGGGAGACAGGGAATGAGACTTATGGTCTATTCATCACAAGTTATTTTTTCTGCTTCTCAGGGAGAAGAGTCCTTTCCCTGCTCCAGCATTGTAGTCCCTCCCACAGAGTTCTCCATGAACTTCTCCAAATGCAAGTCCGTCTCATGAGCAATAGATCTCTGCAACCTGCTGGAACATTAGTCCATCCCACTGATGCCTCATCAGGTGGATCTCTGCACACCCATGTATCTCCATGGGCTGCAGGGGCACAACTGCTTCACCATGGTCTTCACCACAGGCTGCAGGGAATCTCAGCTCTGGTGCCTGGAGCACTTCCTCCCCCTCCTTCTCACACCTTCTCTTGATGTCTGCAGAGCTGCTCCTCTCACAAATTCTCATCCAGATCTTCTCTGACTGCAATTACATCTGTGCAATAACTTTCTCTTCTTCTTCTTCTTTCTCTTCTTCTTCTTTCTCTTCTTCTTCTTCTTCTTCTTCTTCTTCTTCTTCTTCTTCTTCTTCTTCTTCTTCATCACCTTCAATATGTTATTACAGAGGAGTTACCACCACTTCTGTTTGGCCCAGCTTTGGCCAGCAGCACATCTGTCTTTGAAGCCCCCAGGCATGCTCTGCTGGACATGGAGGAAGCTTCTGGCAGCTTCTTACAGAAGCCATCCCTGTACCCCCCTGCTACCAAAGCTTGGTCACGCAAACCCAATACAGTCGATCATACAACTCCTTGAACAGAGTTATCTGGCATATATTAATGCTTATATTGTAAGCATGTTTATATGAGCTGTTGAAAAGTATTCTTACTCTGACCCTGCTTGAGTTGAATGGAGATGAGACACTGCTGATATGAAAATGGCAGAAGAGTTTTGGCAAGTTCTCTAACAGCAGAAACAGCTGTGATGTAGATAAAATCAACCCTCTTGTGCTTACCTCCACCATTTGCATGCTTCCTTTCTCCCTGTTTTTTGAAATTTGTCAGGAGGTTCTTCTTCATCGCTGCAGGCCTTCTGCAACCTCTTCTTAACTTCCTGTATGTCCAGATGGTCTGCTTTTGAGATAAGAGGTGACCCTTAGAATACCTGCCAACTCTCTTGCTAACTTCTCCCTTTTGTCAAAGATGATGCTCCCCTGGGATTCTTCCAAGAAGGTCCCTGAAGGTCACTGTCTCTGATGGTCCTGGGATGTGACATTGCTATTTGCCTTGCTCCCGCCTTTCATGAGCATCAACTCCACAACTCACAGTTACAGAATTCTGCTTCCAACCGTAGTGTCTGCAACCAGTTCTCCCTTGGTTTTAAGTAAGAGGTTTAATGAAATACTTTTCCTAAGCAGCTGCTTGATCTAGAAGTTTTCTTCAAGGCACTCCAGAAACCTCTTGCGTAGGGAAAGTAGGATATGGAAGTGAAGTAGCATAGTTTAGGAAAATAATTGTTCATAGATGTTGTTCTTAGATGGTTCTTAGATGTGAGCTGCTGCTTCTCTTTTGCGCTAGACAACAGCTCAACATGACAATTTACATTTACAACAAGTTATAGACATGAAACTTCATAGATACACTGAGAACTCTCAATATTTTCAGTGAATGTCACGTATTGAAATTCATGGAAAGAAATAGAATTCAAAAGCTGCCTATGTGAAATTACTAAGTAGTTTTAGAGGAAAAAATTAAAGAGCCAATATTTTTTATTTTGATGCCATGATAGAAAAGTCCATCCAGATATTAATATACGCATAATCCAAGGAAGGAATGGTTGGAAAAACAACGCCATGTGTAACAAAGCTTATGTGTGCCTAAATTTAAGTCTGGTCATAAACGAATGGGTTTCTTGTTGTAGTGTGTATGAACTGAACCACAGAATCACAGAATAAGGAGTTGAAAGGGACCCACAAGGATCATTGAGTCCAAATCTTGGCCCTGCACAGCACCAACCCCAAGAGTCACACTATGTGCCTGCTTGTTGAGCTCTGTCGGGCTTGGTGCTGTGACCACTTCCCTGGGGAGCCTGTTCCAGTGCTCAACTACCCTCTGGGTCAAAAACCTTTTCCTAATATCCAACCTAAACTACCTCTGACACAACTTCAGGCCATTCTCTCAGATCCTGTCACTGGTCACCACAGAGAAGAGGTCAGTGCTTCCCCCTCCTTTCCCCCTCACAAGGAAGTTGTAGACTGTGACAAAGCCTCCCCTCAGTCTCCTCCAGGACGAACAGATCAAGTGACCTCAGATGCTCCTCGTATGCCTTCCTCTCAAGACCCGTGACTATCTTTGTTGCCCTCCTACTATGTGTAGTAGTTAAATACAGATATTTCAAGAGAAACAAACATTTTATTAATTTATCCATGTGAAGTACCTTTAAATATGGTTTAGATCAGCAGTTTGTCACAGAAGGTGAATAACTGTTTATGAGATTATTCCAGCTTTGTCTACAAATCTGTAAACTGGTTTATATTTATTATTACTATTGACCTAAGTAAGGTATACAAAAACCTCTTTCAATGATTCAGTTTATTAATTCCTTATTAGTCCTATTTTATTATCTTAGGCCATCTATTTCTACTAGAAATAACTTTCCATTTTAAGGAGTTCACAAGTGACCTAAAATGACTTTACCATTAACAGCATTGTATTTTCTTTTGAAAGACAGTATCTTAACTAAAGTCAAGCCTTTCTTCCCATAAATTTAAACTATTTATATGAAGTATTTGTCATAAGTAAACTTTCTTAGTTTATTCAAACAGAGACTACTCTATAATATTTGTTGAAACAGCTTGTATTTTAAGCAGTTCATTAAGCTTGTGTTGGTCCTATGAGTATGCATTTCGCAATCTTAAAATTTCCCCCGTAGAGGTTCTGTCTTATGCATAAATGAGTTTTACCCATATTGTAAGAAGTTGGAGGAGGAAAGCAGTCAGTTTCAGATAAGGTGTTCCCATTAAACACTTTTTTAATATATGTTAATTATATAGACTCCTATAGTCTAATGCATAGCTCCGTATAAAACCATTTTCTGCCAGATTATAGTGCAACCACAAAACTTCTCAATTGCCATAAAATATCATAAATACACCTCTAAAGTTTATGTTTCAATTTTTGCCCAATTGTTGTTTTGCATTCTTACAAAATTCCACTAAAGTAGTTATTAATTCCTTCAACACCGCTACAGGTGTGCTGAAAATGCAACACAATTTATATATCTCATAGATTTTTTTCTGATGAATTGTTATTATTATCAAAGCATGACTCTTAGCACTATAAAGAGGAAAGACTAAGGTGAAAATATAGGGAAATTAAACATTACAATGAGTTGAAAAATTTTACCTAGTCTAATACAGTCCTATATATCTATTAAAAGAGAATAAAAACTATACAGGTCTTCCTTCTTGACCTGAATGCAAAAAAGGGAAGAGTAAGGAAAATATAACTTGCTTAAAGAGAAGATCATGCTCAGATATCTGTGATGTGTCATGTTACTACTGATATCAAGATGGTTGAAAACATTTCCTGTAGTTTGTCTAAGTTCCTAGTGATGACTTTGATCTAGGAGACTTCAATAACCTTTTTATGGCAAGTGGTTTTATGGTGAAGGGCAGAGGGAAATCAATAAGAGTACCTATCAAATTCCCAAAGCATGCAAAGGTAAACTGACCTTCCTGTTGAGCAAAAAGTCTTTTACGATAACCCTTCACCTTTACTTTGAACTTACTTCTTCATATGTGAACAATTTACCCTGAAGTTACTTTCAAACAGAATTGGAGGACAGCCGGTTGCAGATGTGTGAAATGTAAAATCACTTGGAGAAACATGGCTTTGTATTTATTATAAACTGAAAAACCATTTCCCAGAATGATGGAGGAGAAAGAGAAGAGGAGAGGGAAGAGGAAGAAAAAAAAAAAAAAAGAAAAAAGGGAAAAGAAATAAAGGAGAAAAAGAAAAAAAAAAAGGGGGGAAAGGGAGAAAAATGGAATAAAACTCTGAGCAAGAGAAATGTTCCTGAAGTTTACTTGATTCTTTGCTAACCAAATATAAAAAGAGATACACTTTTGAACACAGGTTGTGCAAGAGAGAAATAATTGCCTGAATCAGAAGTAAGGTTGTGGATCAATAAGAAATCACAGTTTATATTTGTAGCCCTTTATTTTTTTTCTTCACTGTTGGAATAATTATGTTCTCATGTCTTTGAAACCTTTAGAAGGATTATCTAAACATAAATTTTTTAAAAGCGATTATAATTTAAACCATTACATATACGTATGTGTTCATGCTTATCTGTCTTCATTTTATATGTCCTCTAAGTATTAAATTCTGTTATGCCACTGCTAAAAGTTGCTTATATATTTACTCTTTGTTTAATAGAATGCTCAAAATATTACTTAATTTCTTGAAAAAATCAGTGACCAACGGAAACAACAAAATCAACATAAGAAACAAAGCCAAAATCACATCTCTTGACATACAGAATTTCTGAAGGCACTTAACAGCAGCTATAAATTTGTTTATTTTCATTTTTTGCTTATTGCATGGGAGATTACGCATTTTAATCTGTCCTAAAAATATTTTTGAAAATCACTAGCTTTGAGAAAAACTCTTCAATGTCATCCATGTTCTCTTACCAAATTATGAACTGGATCTGCAAAAAATAAACCTCAGCCCTATCTGAGATATAGACTCTTACATGACTTGCACTTCTATTAATGAATTTAAACATGTCCAATTAATACTTTATGGGAGAACATAGAACACATCTTAGTAAACAGTTGGTATGAATATTCGTCCCAATCTATTTTATATTCCCCCACGTAGTACGTATCAAGACTTGGCTAAAATGATATGGGAACAACTTCCAGTAGAAAATTTTCTGGAAGATATGATGTTTTGGACATGCAAACACTTTCATTAGCATGGCCTTGGAAAAGTTAAGGATGCTTTTCGCACATATTTCATCTATTATTGCATGTTTATTCATAAAGTCATAAGGGATCACAACACTAATACAATTGTACTGTGTGTATTTTACCTTTATCTACAGGAGATGCTCATCAGGCTTCTCTGAGAGAAAAAACAGTTATTATTTTTACAGAATAAATAAAGGCAAATGAAAACTATTTCTGGCTTCACTTCTACAAAACAATTTAATGGTCTTACTCATTTCACTGTCTTTCCCAATTAAAAATGTTCATAATTTATATATTTTTGCATTTAACCTTTGATAATTTAGCTACCTTTTTTTTTTGTATTGAATCAAACCATGTCCTACCCCAAGTAAAACATAAAACTAATTTTTGGTTTTTTGTTTTTAGTTGGATGGTAAACAATATTTAGTGAAGGGACATATTATTATTACTGAAAGTATTACTCACATAATACACAATCTGCTTTCCTGCAGTTCTGCTTTGCAGTCATACCTGTTGACTTCTAGTGGCCATTTGAAGACACAAGAAACAAAACAACAAAAATATTCACAAAAAGTATACATAGAAGCTATTGCTTAAGCAAAGCATGCTCCCTTGACAACAAAAATTCCACTAGATAAAACTTATTTGAAATTTGTATTAATGTTGACACATTTTATACCTATAAACTCTTGTTAAAGAGATGTATTTTAATCCACTGCCCCTCTCAAATGCAAGGTTTTGGGGCCTTTCATGGTTTAGTGTTTGGTTTTGAGCTCTTGGCTTTTTTTTCTTCTTTGAGTTTCCCTCCTGTTACCAGGCAGCAATTTTTCATTGCTGTTGAAAGGGGACTGTTCTGGCTGTACAATCAAAGAAACACCTACCAAGAAAGATAATCAGTTTCATGCTAAACTTTGCTATCTCAAGTGTCCTACTCAGGATAGGTTTTTTTTCACATGTCCATGCTTTCAGCAGCATAGTTTAAATAGCTAGCTGAGAGCACCCATAAAAATTTACATCAAAACAATGTGACCTGTAAGCCAGGTCTAGAATCTGTAGTCTGTCAGAGTTTCATACAGAGTTTGTGTCCAAAGCTACACTGTCTGACCTCCTCTGCATGCTCATAACTTTCCCACTCATATTTTTTATTTTGTTTCCTTCTTCTCAGGCTAGTAGAGCACCATGCTGTTGCTGCAGCACTTCCTCCTTTCCCACTGCGCTTGCTGTGATTGCACAGTTTTGTCCCACTCTTTTGAAAGAGAAGTCCTTTCTTGTATGACCCTTTACACAACATTTTAATATGCTTACTTTACTGACGGTCAGGATAGGTAACACATGTCCGAAGGATGTGGCATCATCCAGAGGAACCTGGACAAACTGAAGTGCACCTATGGGAACCTCCTGAAGTTGACAGAGTAGAGTGCAAGGTGCCACACCTGGGTTGGGGGCAACCCCCGGTGTCAACACAGGCTGGAGGCTGAACAGAGGGACCTGGGGGTACCGATGGATGAGAGGCTGAGCACAAGCTGGCAATGTGCACTTGCAGCCCATAAGGCAAATTGTGTCCTGGGCTGCATCCAAAGAAGTATGACCAGCAGGGTGATTCTGCCCCTCTACTCCACTTTCATGAGACTTAACCTGAAGCGCTGCATCCGGCACAGTAAGGACATCGACCTGTTGGAGCAAATCCAGAGGGGGCACATGAAGGTGATCAGAGGGCTGGAGCATCCCTCCTGTGAAGACAGGCTGAGAGAGCTGGAGTTGTTCAGCCTGAAGAAAAGAAGGTTCTGGGGAGGCAGCCTTCCAGTACCTAAGGGGATCCTACAAGAAAGCAGGAGAGCGACTCTTCACAAGGGCATGTAGTAAGAGGACAAGGAGTGATGAATGAATGAAAAACTTTATACAATTCCTGCTTTTGAAATTTGCTATATAATGCTTTATAATAAAATAATTACTATTTACTTTTATCAGGGATCCAATATAATCATAATGGGGATCATTCCCATTGCAGAAATAACAATATTTTCTTTCACTCGTTTGCCTTTCTCTCTATTCTTCATAATTCCGAAGTCTATATTTAGCATGGCCCATTTTTTTCCCTTGTGATTGTGTTCATCATTCCCTTCCACCAGCATGATTCCATCTTTTTGTGAACACTTAACACATAAATGTTCAATACTTATTCAAAATTACACATACTTGCCTTCTGCAAGTCTTGAACAGGATGCAAATTCCTCCTTCTATCTATTCTAAAGGCTGCATATCTCTTCTGCCCCTCCTAGTGCTATAATAATGTAGCATGATGAGATCCCAGACTCTAAATGAATAAGGCATGAAAATTACAATGTTGATATGATATGTTGATCTAAAGCAAGCTTACACTTTACAGAATAAAATTTCCTTTTCAGATCAAGATCCAGAAGATTAACTCTGAAAAGAAACAAACTGTGAGGTGATGTCTGGCAGATGCAGGAATCTGGACACACAATAGACAGGAGGTGACATAACCTCAGAGTCTGGAGGATCCTGCAGTATTTAGGCCCAACAGAGCAAATCAAGGTCTGAAAGGCTAATCCTTGTCTGTGGTACAGTGCTGTGTGTAACACCTGCTCAGTGTTACCTAGTAATGATAATAGAATGTTTTATTTATAGTCTCTTCTGACCCATGGCCATGTTTATTTCTTTCATTATGTCTGAACACCAGGCATGAAGCCTGATGATCCCTAGCTATGAAGCTTTGTGATTTGGGAGCAACAGCTCCAAAAGAATTTTTATCTGGTCAGTATGCAGTATTTTTTTCCTTCATTTAGTATTTTGGATTTTTTCCTTCCTTTTCTATAGAACCATTAATCTGATTTTTTTTCATTAAACCGTGTTTGTAGTCTGTTATTCTTTGCATTTAAAAGGTATGACTTTGAGTGGTCCTGCTAATTCACTGGACCCAGAAAGCTAATTTTACCTATAAAATGTGGGGGAAAAGAAGTGTCAGTTTACATGTGACTCCTTCCAGATTCAAAAGCTACATCCATAAGAATATAAGACGAATCTTCTTGACCGTGGTGCCTATATAAGAGGTAAACTGCAGCACGGCACAGAAGACCCACTGCTCCTTGGAAGTAGTAGAGAGAAAAGACACCTCTCATATCCCGTTGCTGAGTCAGGAGTAGTGCCTCACAATCAGAAAGTGGAAGATCTACACAGCAGAATATATTTCAGAAAGTACAAGGAAAAAATAAACATCTGAGAAGACACCATATATAGCACAGTTAATTTATATTTTGACATTTTTGACACAATTTTTGAAATTTTATTCTTAATTCTTTAATGTGCACATTACCTTCTTTAAATTCTTTAACATATTTTCTGAGCTGTTTGTGTGTCTCTCCCTTTTTCCATAAACTTATAGTTTACACTTAATAAAGTACTGGGCAAGTAAAAAATTTCTTCATATTCTACATGATGTCACATTAATCTTTAATCTCTCCCCTCCTATCATCCACAGTGTGGATAGCTGAGGAACATGAAGTGTGCTACAGCAGATGTTGAAACCACTTTGATCAGTGCACTTGCACTACATAACTTCCTCTGAGCACATATGTGTCCTCATTCTTTCTGACATTGCTTTAACATTCTTGTAAGATTTTATTCCACACCATCATGCTTCTTCATACTGTTTTTTCCTCCTTATCTGAAAAAAAAAAGAAAAAGGAAAAGAATGGTTACTGGACTTCTCTACTTCCTAGACCATTTTTTATTTAGATTAAGTTCTTGTCTCATGAGGAAAGGAGCTTGAAACTGAGAGCAGGGGATGAAGATGGGGTAGGGGGGTGTGTGTCTATTTTTATTTTTTTCTGTCATCAGACCACACTGTTGCACACCATATTTAGTAGCATAACCATCTGCTTCTTTCCCCACTTTTGAATATTCTCTGAAACATAAAAGACCTTTAAATGTCTGGAACTTGTGTTTCTCCCATAAATAGTGTTGTTTTGAGCAGCTCTCTTAATGGTAAAGCAGGGCCATTTTGTAGGAAAAGACTACCCCTTAACACCATTTCCAAAGGAAGTTCAAGGAGAATAAATTATTTATTATGTTCAAGACTGGGCAAAATGTTCATTAAAAATATATAGAGACCTAGATTCTAGCTGGAGATGACTTTAGCAATGAACTTGAGGTGTGCCAGTTATAAATATCTGACTTGACTTGCACGCGTATAGGGTATTTTTTACATGTCATTGGCTTTATCTCTTTTTTTACAACCTAAGGGAATCTTATTTCTCTTAGCTTCTCACATTAAAAACAAAACAAAACAACCTCACAACTAAGCAGCGTTCATTTTGGTATTCAAGAAATTTGAAGAAAGGTGAAGCTTTCTTATTTTGAATTAATAATTGTAATTCAACAACACAAAATCTAACGTGACACACCAAAGTAATTTGCTGCAATTAGAAATGGTTCAGATCAAATACAAGAACTGCTGTGTTAGCATCATATGAAGCTGTTTACTTTAAAACTTGAACTGAATATCTTGATCCTTATTTCTGGTTGAAAAGTACAGCTTTGCCATGAAGCAAAGGAGCAGTAAAGGAGAAAATCAGCTGTGTTGTGTACTTGACATTAGACTACCTGAGTTCTATTGCATAATAATTCTATTTAAGGTTCATCTGTTCAGTTAATTCAAATTCTGCAGGCATTCCAGAGAATGATTTAGAAGTGTGAAGAATTTGCAGTAGGAATAGGAGGCAACTGAATATTGATACTGAATAAATAATAATAATAGAAAGAGACGTGGACTGATGCAGTCAAGAGACAGTGATCAGATCGTTTACATTAAAACTTGTCATCTCCTCTGCATAATAAAGCATTATTATAAGTCTTTCTCACTACTAAGACTGAAGGGACAGGCAAGGGGAAGTGTTTGTGTATGGCAGGTGCTGGTGGTATCAGCAAAAAATCTGGGGTCCTGCAATAGAAAAATTGAATTTGAAGAGAATTCCTTTCTCTTACTAAAAATTCTGTCTCCTCACAGAAGATTTATTCTCCATGCTTCATATGATGCCACATTTAAAGGCAATACCCTCCCCACAGCCCACCCCCCAAAAAAAGTAAAATCAGAGCTATCAATAATGATTATTTGATTATTAAAACAAATATAATGTGTAGAACAGAAATAATTTAAAAACAATTACTCCTTCAATTACCATCCTTTCTTTATATTCCTCTGCGGAGAGCTTTTGAGAAATATTACATCTTTAAGATTTGCTCTAAAATCAGTGAGGCCTAAAATATTTTATTCATACACAACAGAAAAAGTGAGTGTTCTCTTTATTTTTCATATGCAAATACAACAGTTAATTGCACATTATTTATCACTGGTACTTTCATAAGCTTATAAAAGGTAATGCAGTGCATTCATTTCTGACAGTTGGGGAGTAACCAGCACTGCCTTGTGGAGCAGGGAATAGCACTTCCAAGCTCAACAGCCAGAAGAAGAGGAAGGTTCAGGTAAAAAGGTAAAGAAGTGACAGCTGCAAGAAACAGAAGTGCTTAGGGTAGGTAGGAGCAGCAAGGAATGAAATGTGATTCAAGACACAGGTGATACAGCCTCGGTAAAATTGAGTAAGACCAGTAGAGAAGCAAACAGCAAAACTGAGAAGCTGAGTGCTTTGAGGTTGATAGCAAAATAAGTGGCATTTACATTTCAAAAATTTATAATCTTTTTTCTCCAACTTCATTGAAATCCTTTTGTCTGAAGACATATATACTTTAAATGTTACTGTTATATTCTCACTGGTTCAGTATCATCATGAGTTGTTTTTGTTTTAACAGTTTCAGTTCATGAATGGTAATAAAGAGTAGCACCGTATTTTTCTGCACTAGTTTTATCGTTGTGGCTAAAAGTTTCTCTAAATATTTAGAAGTGTGAATTCTTTCTTTTATGACTTTTAAAGAAATATTCCTTCACTTTTATCAAAGGCTGATAGATCATCAAATTCCCTTTTAAAATAGTCCAGACATTATTTTGCAAAGTTTGCAAAATAAAATTTTATAATTAACTACATCCTTACAAATGTCTTTAAGTTGTAGTATGTGCTTCATTTATTATTAAGAGTATTATCATAATTTTGTTCCTATACTGGTAATCAGTTTTAATGAATTCTCATACTGAACAGAATCTAATTCCCTTGAGGACTAAGTATTAGTGGGAATTTAGCAGGCTTCCAAATCCCTATGAGCATGCAATTAGGGTTGTTATTATTAGGGTTCTCTGACCTGAATATCCTGCTTTATTGTCACCACTCTCAAACCGTTTAGCATCCTTACTTCTACATAGAATTATAGAATGGCTTGGGTAGGAAGGGAACACCTAGCTAGCTCCCTGTCATGGGAAGCTAGAACCCCTTTGTCATGGGAAGAGATGTGTTCCACTAGACCAGGTTGCTCAAAGTCACATATAACTGCCTGACTTCTGTGACAAAATTAGTTGAAAATGAAAACTTAAATTATGTGAGACAACTCTGCCTTACACTTAGAAAATATCAAAGTTAAGATCTGTGGAATGGAATATTTTGCACTCAATGAGATAGTTGTTTACACTGAAATTTATTCATGAAAGGTTTCTATTCATCTTAATTTAGGAAATTATCAAGGAAACCTGAGTCATGCTGAAATAACCAATATTTTCCATAAAGTGTTTTCTAGATGTTAATCTTTCAGTTAATGGTTGAAAGCCTTAAAATTCTGATTAAAGCAACAGAAATTAATTTCATTACCTGTTTTTTTTTTACTGATTTGAAGGGATACTTCATTTCTGAAGAAGAAAGAAATGTGCTTTGACAGTTCTACTTTAGAGTCCCTGATAAAATCTCTTGTGTAGGATCTTCTGTTTAAAGTAACATGAACAGGGCGTCTTCCATTTTATGTCAGGACTGCTCTGTAACATAAATGTCTTATAAAAATAAAAGTTTTCCACACCATCATCCTTGCAGAAATAAGATCATATTGAAATCAAATAGTATTTTTGCAAGATGTGTCTTGCTTTTAAGTAAGACTATTGTTTGTTATTCTGCGGGGGGGGTAGGATATCTTTGAATTTACAGCATACTGCTCTGAGTGTATTTGTACCTCACCACTAAAGGATCTAAAGAATTAATTATAGCAGACATTGTTTTGACACTTTTTTTTTTCAAAATATTGCATAACATAATATTCTATGAAAAAGTTCAGGCCAGGTTGAAACTAGAAAATAAGTCTGTGAGACCCAAGGAATAAAGAACATAATTTTAGAAAGGAAGAAGTGTTATCCTTCCTAATGCTTAGCTTGTATCCAGATAAAAAGCTTTCAAAATTAACAACAGCTTGGTTGCTATTCATTTTTTCATTTGTACTTCACAGGTTTATGCTATCCAAGCTGAAGTTAAGCTAGCCATAGCAAATAGATCTACCAGAAACATCTTTACTGTGCCTTCTTTCCCTATGTTTCTACTTTCTGCTACATCCACAATCACAATGCTATGTATGAGTTACAGGTGATGATGAACTCAATTAAAAGGTCAAGATATATGCCAAGGCATATTGTTTTTCTCTTCAGCAACAAAATGGGTCCTAATCACCATTACAGAGCACTCTGTGTTAGTGAAAATTAGTGACATTTGAGTGCTGATGAGAATTAACTAGCTCAGTATTTACATGGGACAGAGACATTAATGCTTTTCAGTCCAACAGTACTGTTGGTTTGAAACATAGCTAAGTGAAAGCAATTATCTTGCAAACATCAATTCCTATACCTGTGTAAAGTAGGATAGAAGGTATCACAAATAAAAAAGGGCTGAGCACTCACCTCTTCCTTGGCCACTTGCTGGGCATGTAATAAGGCTTTGCCTCAAGACTCCAGGAATACAGTTTTGCCTGGTTTTCTTCATGCAAAACAGCATGAGAGGCCTAAAGTAAATTACCTTTTATCATTGCCTAAACAAATAAAGGAGCCAGCCTAAAGTGGAAGTCTTTCATAATAGAACAGTAAATAGCAGATTTCTATTCCTTCTAAGTATTCCCCCAGGAATTCATGCATGCTATTGATTCAGTCTGCTGGAATTTTGAATGTATCTGAGGTTAGCAAGGTCTGTCAATACCAAAAATGTCAGCAGGTGAATTTGTTATTGTTGTGTCCTCATATATATATCATTTACTTAAAAAAACAGCAGTATCTCATTTGTATGTATTATATTCAAGGTCAGCAAGTTTGCAAATAATCAGCTCATATAGCAGACGTTATTAAATAGCAACTAACAGTAATTTTTGTTACACAGGTTTGAGTTATTAGGTCTGAGCAAAGATCTTTAAAAAAACTGTTATAATTGATTGCTAAAAATAGTAGAAATAAAAATCAGTTATGCTGACTATGATATTATAAATGTATTATACAATTCACTGCCGTAATTAGAGCAATATTAATATGGTTGTTCACAAAAATAGTCATTTACAAACAAAATAAATAGCTTCTATTTGTTTTAATATTTACAGATACACATCTGAAGTGTCATTGTGACACTGTCACTTATCACGTCTTACTCTCCGTGAAAAAAAAAAACACTATTTAATAAAAAAAATGCTTGATAGTTGCAGTATATCATTAACTGATTTTATTGATTTTACATTTTTAAGATGTAAATTTTACTTGTAACATCTGTTGGGTTTTGCTTTCAAATCAGATTTTTTAAAGTTACTGTAAATGATTTTCTTAATCATAGAAATGATGGGTAAGAAGTTGTTTAATCACATTTACAACTGTAATAAAGTTTAACGTCTCATCACTTTACAGCCCAGTGTATTCATTAATTCAGCTTTTTAAAATGTAAAACTGACTAATACAGAATCTTTATTAGGTTTTTCAGCTTCATATTCTTCTAGCTATGCTCAAGAATGCAAGATAAGCCTTTTATCAGTCAGAAAACAAAATTGCCACTCATAATGTAAAAACTGGAGTAATATAAGAAGTTTATTGGGGAGCAAAACTTAAATAAATTTTTCCGGAGATTGTTTCAGAATATATTTCATCATAATTGCCATTCAACTGTTGTACTCAAGATGAAAAAGAGTATTTGACACTTACTGTTTTACACTGTAAAGAGGGAGAAACTGAATTGTTTAAACTAGGAGTGAAACCAGACAAGCAAGGAAAGAAAGATGCTTAAAATCTAGCTCAAAACTTGCTAATTCAGAATCCAGCTCAGCTTGCTGTTATGCAGCACCTTTCTCTCTTCTGGGGAGAAAAAGGGAGTAATGATAATGCTTCCACTTGCTCAAGCAAGACAGCATTTTCTGTTTTACTGCACACACACATTTTCTGGTTTGTTGCACACACATATGAGAAACCTCTCCTGCCAATTTCTTTTATCATTTTGTTCATTGATTTTTGTCAAGATTGTGTGATTACATTCTCAGGATGAGAAAAAAGTTCTCTCAGTCACAGTAATTTCTATTAAGACTTTCATAAGCTCTCCATTTCTATATCTGTCTTTCTCTCTCTCCCTTCCTTTCACGCTTTTCTCTTTCTCTCCATTAACTAAGCAGTTCTAAGATTTCTTTCCTGAAGTTCTACAATATTTACCTTCTGAAAAATCTAACAGTGGGCCCACTGGAATGATACAAGGTTTTGCTCTAGAAAACTACATATTTCTTGAGTGGGAAGAAGAAGAAGAAAAGAAAGAAAACAAAAAAAAAATCAAAAGCAACAACGTATGCTAAGTTTCTGGGGGCTCTATTAGTTCCATTAGGAAGTACAAGAATATTATAACGGATGAAAATATTAAATCAATGTTTTATAGACCAATTTTTTACTATGATGCTATACCTCCATTATATTACACTCACAATTAAAAGGAATGTTCTTTCATGAATTGGTCTATTCCTGAAACAAATGCACATCTTAGTTGAAACCTCCAGAATTTTCTACTGTATACAATTCTCCCACTGTACATCAATACTACTTGATTTAGGTTTTTTGGTCACACCTTTTAGGATGTGTCAGCATATATGTTACACACATTTGTTATGGGATCTGTAGCTTGAAGGTCAGTTGCCTATGCACAAAAAAAATTTATCTGGAAAAGCTCATTCCTGAAGGTGCTTAACCCTCATTTGGCTCTTAACTTTAATAAATTCTCAGATTACCACTGTTCTTTAAGTACTTAACCCGAGCTATCACATTACAAGGAACAGCAGCTGCTAGAGTAAAATGCATAACTTAAACCCTCTTGAGGTATTGAAATAATCTAGACAGATGTTTAATCTTCTCTGCATTTGGAAGGACTTGGTATTTTACCACTATTCAGACACATGACAGTCATGCACATCTTTGTGAATATCTACTACACTAGTCAGGGACACTTATAGCAAAATACAACCAAATGGAAGAACAACCCTCTATACCTTACATTTTCATGATTCTTCCATGTGTTTAAATATGTTTCTCATCCCTTTTTACACAATGACACTCACTATTCTTTTGACATCTTATTTCAAAACTGATCTTTTTTGTCTTGGCCTTTGAAAATTCTGTCCAGATTCCAAATAACATTCAATGCTAATGTTGTCTTATTTGCTATTGACTATTGACCTGGAATGTTTTTATTCTTTGCTGCCTACTCATATGGTACAGTTACACTGTGTATCTTTACTATATTTTTCTTTAGGAAATGAGAATTTAATCTGTATGATACAGATCGTAACTGTACTTTAGAATATTCTTCATGAACTATATTAATTGTAAACTAGAAACTTCAAGCACGCACTCAAACGTCATCAAAACAAATTTTTACAACTTTTGAATCTCTTCTCAGAAAATATAAAATAATGCCTTGTTATTTTGCTTTTGTCTGGAAAAGAGAAATAATGACAGATCAATAAATAAATATAGTGTAAAGATACTTTGTAATGAAATAAAATTTAATTTAAATGTAGTTTTACATAAACCTGATTAGTGATATTAGAGCTAGAACATTTACAGATTTAGCTCCACATCTTCTAGAAAAATATATAGATTTTTTGGAGATGTATAATAGTTTGGGAAAAAATGAATGACTACTGTAGCTGCTTCCTCTTTGTGTAACACAGCTTAAGATAATTCACCTTTTAATCCAACACTATTCCATGTTTTCAGTCTAAATTAATGAGAATTTTGCATATTCTACTGTATTCTACACTATTTCTTCTGTCTAGAATAAACATCACTCTATCAGTTATTTGGCAACATTTCTTTGAATAACCAAAGGGGAAAGAGTGGTGAAAAAGAATACCAGTTTGAAACATCTGAATCCTGGATAACTAAGAATATCTGTGAGTAGGAAGGAGAAACAAGTAGAGTGTTGCCGCCTCAGTGCTATCTACAACTGACATTTATCATTCTTGTTGTGGCAAGGCAAGAAAAATTGAGGACCCTTGAGAGATTAGAACAAGATATTGATCAGAGCTCACTAAGCTCCAAAATTCTTGTGCTTGAATTTGTAGTAAGTCGTTTAAAAGAGCTGTGTCAGCTCAAAACTTGGTTTTCGTAAAATATGTGAGTAAAAACTAACATGATTGTAGTATGGCTTTCAGGTGAAAAAAAAATTGCTATGAGGGCATACTTGAATTACATTTACAAATCTGCTGTTATTGCAGAGTGAACAAAATTGGTCAATTTCATTTTAACATAAATTTCTATCTCTTATGCTATGAAATACCTATTGTTATAGAGCTGATCATTGTCTATTGATGTCAGTCTATTCATTGTGGTTATAGGTGAGATATGCACTGAAGGAACTTACAGTTTTACCCTTCAACATGATCCATCAGACAAGGGAATTACATAAAATTGTTGATTAGGGGTGGAGGAGTATGTGCATTTACAAATTTGTGTCAGGAAAAAACCTTTCATCTATCAACAGCTTTTATAAGGTAAACAATCGTTTAAACAAAGGACAAAACCTCAAAGAGACAAACATTCACAGAGCACTATGGTCAAAGAGATTATATACCACTTAAATACTTATCCTCAATATTTCTTAATAGCTGTCTCTAGAAAAATTGTTTACTCATGAACTGCAAAATGTTCTTCAAAGGAGCTCAGACGTAATTTAGACCATATGAAATTTCTTTTTCAAAACCAAATGCTAGACCCCTCATTTCCGTCTATTTACCTATGCGAATGGTTGTGTTCCTTCTATTAAGAACTTATGACAGAAACAAAAAAAAAGTTATTTGCATTTTCATTGCTTTTATGATCAGTAGTAGTTTTACTATATCTCTCTGTGAAGCAAATACAACCCAGTGTGTTTTTAATTTAAGATGCTAAAAGAGTTTGAGATGATTTCTGAAATGAGTTAAGCTTTTAAAAGATATGTCTTTAAGATCTTATGAGGAACAGCTTAAAAAACAGACTCTCTGTTTTCTTCTCTAAACAGACAGAAATTATAGCTGTAAGGGAGTCCTAGTAGATCTCTATTTTGTTATGAAATAATATATTAATATATTTGCTTCATTATTAGTCTTTAACTATATCATACTTAATGTTCCACATGTTTGAATGTCCAAGGTATGGAAAACACAGTAAATGGGTAACTAATATCAGAAAGTTTATATATTTCAGTTCTCAGAAAGGCATCAAGAATCTGGACCAGCTACCAGTTATATGAACATAATTGGCATGTTATATCAGGATGAGATGAAGGAAACTTGTCTGCTATGCAGAGTTAGCCTGTAAAAAAGCATTGAGGATAGCACAGGAGGCAAAATTCTCCCCTTTGTAAACTCAGAATATTTCACTGAAATCTTGAAAATGTAATTGTCATACTCTCATTATTGTGCAGTATTCTCCTAAGTGTATATGTTTAAACGTAGTGAAAAGAGCCCATTGTCAAAATATTAATATAAATGTCTAACAATTAGATCACCACTCATGAGCTTTTCCAGTTGAGCAGAGAATTTACACATAAAATCCAATAGCTTTGTGCTCAGGAATAGTCTGTCTCTGAGCTCTACACTTTCAAGATGTTTTCATGAAGGAATGCCTAATTTCTGTGTCCAGAGGAAATTTATATCTGGATTTATTTTGAACTAATTGGATTCTGAAGGTCTGGAGATGTGCACAGGCACAAGAGTAACTAAGCAGAGAACCTAAAACTGAAGCTGGGCATTATCTAAGTAGCCTGCATGTTCTAAGGTTCAATGACAGCTGGAAGGATAGTGTTTTGGGGTTTTAATTTTTAAGATCTCAGTGACATTTTACATCTAAAATAAACCTGTTTTAGGTAGTGATGTACTAAATTTAAGAATCTAGTTCTGAAGTAAGGAAACTTGTTTCAAGTTGTGTAAATGCCTTCCATACAAAGAAGAAAAAACCCAAAAACCCCAAAAAATCCCCCAAAATCCCCCGAAAAAATACCAAACAAACCCTCCCCCCAAAAAAACCACGAAAAAAACCCGAAAAGAAAGGAAAAAAACCCAACCCAACCCAACCCAAACAAACAACAACAACAACAAAAACAACAACAAAAAAACCCCAGGAAATATAATATATAGTTACTGGCTAAAAAAGAGATCCCCATTCCTTTTAAAGAAACATACTAGGTATCTGCAGGAAAATGAATTTCCACTTTTTAAATAAATTGAATATTTTTCTACTTTGCTTAATTCCNCAACTTAAATACAGTAACAAATCTCAGGGCGTGGTTAACCACTGACGAATTAAGGAATGACAAGCACATGACAGGGGACAAATAGCGGAGTTTTGGGGGAGGGAGAACCAGGATACAGCAAATGGGGAGCAGCAAACAAGAGAAGTTTCCAGAAGCCGGTGTAATATGCAACAGGCAAAATGAACAAACACAAAACATAAACCCAATCAGACCGTGCGCCCAACCGAAGCCTCCAGAACGGGGCGGGGAGGAAGCCAAAGGGTGCCGCCCAGGGTAAACTGACAGGCCCCTTAGGGTCGTCCCTGTGGGGTGACTGATGTGCTCTCTGCAGCTCCCGGGCTGCTTCCCATGGATTCTTCATCCAGGCAGTCACTGTCTCTTAGTGGATAACGGACCCAAGAGCTCAGCTCCGGGCCAGAGGGCACCTGAGCCACCGCCACAGATCTCAGTGACATTTTACATCTAAAATAAACCTGTTTTAGGTAGTGATGTACTAAATTTAAGAATCTAGTTCTGAAGTAAGGAAACTTGTTTCAAGTTGTGTAAATGCCTTCCATACAAAGAAGAAAAAACCCAAAAACCCCAAAAAATCCCCCAAAATCCCCCGAAAAAATACCAAACAAACCCTCCCCCCAAAAAAACCACGAAAAAAACCCGAAAAGAAAGGAAAAAAACCCAACCCAACCCAACCCAAACAAACAACAACAACAACAAAAACAACAACAAAAAAACCCCAGGAAATATAATATATAGTTACTGGCTAAAAAAGAGATCCCCATTCCTTTTAAAGAAACATACTAGGTATCTGCAGGAAAATGAATTTCCACTTTTTAAATAAATTGAATATTTTTCTACTTTGCTTAATTCCACCACAAAAATCCCCAGAAAACAACAGAACCCCCCCCCCACCAAACTACACACGCACAAAAACAACAAAAAAACCCAAACCACAAACAAAACCCTTCAAAACAAAGTAATTAACATCTAAAAGTCATAAAATTTTAAATAATTAAAACAATTAAAAGAGATTTTATATTCCAGATATACCTTACAATTATGTAAGATGTACATTTTTCTTCAGTCAAATTGATAGTCAAATTATATATGTTACTTGAGATCTTTGGAGAACTGCTTTAGAATTTTCTAAAAGGTGTCCTGATGAGCAATCACTTGGTCTGTGAAAAGGATTGTGAAAATATGTGGTATCCATCAAAGTCAGTCCTAAACAAAGAAAAATGAAATCTGAAATATAAGATGGATTAATCGGTGACTTAGAGGGCTTACCAGCCACTTCCCACACAGGAAAAATAAAAAGGTTTTTTTTCATGGTGTTGAATGACTTTGTGCATTTTCATGCAGTATTCCTGAAAAATATAGCACAGTAAAAATGTTCAAACTCATTCAGATAAAATAACCAGGCTGGTAATGTTCTGAGCTACCTCACTTTGTCTGTAACAAAATGTTTTGTGAAAACATCTGTGTTTTCTTGTCTGTATAGAATTTTGATTAACTTAGAAAGCTGTAGAGATATAAAATAAAAATCCATTTCTTGAGAACTATATATGTATTTGTGTGTTAAAAGTGGACTAAATTGTCCTTACTTTTTTTGTCTTGGTGCACACTTAAAATTATTTGGATTCATTTAGGGGCTAAAACTGTATATTCCTGATTTAGTGTGTCTCAACTGGTGTGCAGACGGTTGGGAGGAATCAAATGCATCAGCAGCAGCCCCCTATTCTTTCACTGACTTCAGCATCTCCTAGTATCCCCCTCAATCTTGCTGCAACTCACACAGTCTTTGCCTCCCAGAAAATTCAGGATGGTTGCTCTCCAACTAGCATTTCCTGAACTAAGATGCAGGACCCAGGAGAAGAATTGACCCTTCAATTATTTCTTTGACTGCTTCACACTAGCAGTTTCCTATTTGAAATTTCTGTGTGATGTCTGAGAAACAGGCCATCCAGCCCTCTTGCTTTCCTGGTTAGGCAGAGAGGACAACTTGCAGGAAGATGTAGAAACAGCTTATCAACTTCTGTTGGGACCTAATCCAGCACAGCAACTCTGCCAGCTACTCTGGTTCCCCTCCTCTATTTGTGGTTTGGTTTCTTTTTTTATCCTTCTGTATTCCACTTTCAATTAATCTTTTCACTTTTCTGTTTGCATACTGTGTGAGTTGGAACTTATTTCTGTGACTGTGGTCTCTAAATGTGCAGGAAATTTAGCTGCCAAGACCTGTATGTCTACAATAAAAAAAAAAGGCTGAAGAACTCAGACTGTCACAGCTTGAAAAGCTGGGATATAAAAAGCCTGCAAGGCCTGGGCTGAGAGGGTTGCAAAGCAGAGACGAAAGGACTTCTGTACTGGGTTTGTAATGGTTGCAGAGTCTGAAAACATTAGATGCCAAGGCACATGGAGCTGGGATAGATGAAACAGGGTGAAAGCAGAAGTCAGGAAGCAAAACAAAGTTGCATTGTTTCTTTTCTCTTTTGGATAGCAGGTATTTACAGCAGGTAGTATACTCATTCAAGCTTAGTCTGCTTGCAGAAAAATGACTAAGCAGCACCCTTGTGTTAGTGCTGGTGCCAGTATTCAGGGTGCCATATCCCCAGACACCTTCAGTTTTTGTGAACATTGCTCAGGGGCACAACAAGCAAACACAATCAGAAAGGACTGGCAGCAGCATGGCAAGTCTCACCAATTTTCGAAGAACAAGAACAGCCTACTTTACAGTAATCTGTGGCGCTCATTTGTCATATAAGCACAACGTGGTTTTTTTGTTTGGTTGTTTTTTTTTATGAATATAGAATCCCCTCCAGAATTTCTCTCTGAACTGATGATCAATTACCATCTGCAGTAATATCCTGACCAGTATTCACACAAAGGAACATGCAATGTGGAATGATGGGCAATTTCTCACACAGAGGGTGAAAAGATACTTTGTTTTTAAAAAGCAAGTATTTAGTAACAATATGATGAGGTATTTTTTTTTATAACCTTTAATAACTGAAAACACAATCCAGTTGCCAGGAAACTTGCATAGCTTGTCTGGCATGCCAAATACAGGAAAAACTACAGCAACAGAGAGCACGTAATTTGTTTCTTCATTATGCCTTGTTATAAGCCATGGCATTTTTCATGCCTTGAAATAACACTTCAGATCCTCTAACTGGTGAAGCTCAACAAACATACCTTACTTTACACTCAGTTGCAGGAACGTAAGTATAACCGTCGAAAAAAGTATTCATCATCCCAAACATATTTTAGTCATCAGCTACAGATAATCAGGAACATGGCAGTATCCTTCTATCTCCTTTATTCTGAAATATGTGTATTGGGCAAAACAAGGGTACTAGGTGACTGATAAGGTGATAGACATAATAGCCAGATCTCTTCTTTCTTAGCCTTATGGCTGGAGAGGAGAACCATGTTTTAAAACAAATGTTGCAATCACATTGAGAAAAACCTGAAAAAAATCTGTCCTAAAAATAGAGCAATTCTTCTGGACAGCTTTTTAAAATAGGAGAAAAAGACAAAAAAAAAAAAAAAAAAGACAAAAAAAACCAACAAAAAAACCCAACCCCCCCCAAAAAAACCCCAAAAACCAAACCAACCAAACAAAACCACAACCATCAAAAAAACAACCAAAACCCCCCTCCCAAGACACTTGCATTTCTATTTATCTATCATCTTCAAGTGTTCCTTGTGACCTTCAGGATTAATGTTTTAACGCTTTACATTAATGAACCTTACAATAACATAATGCTCAAATGCCTCCTGAATAAACAGTAGAAGAGCTGTACTAGACAGCAAGAGGATAACTAAAATAGCTATCAGGTGATAAGGTGTTAGAGATAACAAAGACTACCAAGAAGTCTAATAGAAAGTTGAGAAAATTAATTCCTAACACTTGGATTCAGTTATTAAAAATATTTAAAAGGATAAATAAAAAATACGTAATAGATTAACACTGTTATTACAAATACTCATAAATAAGAAAGTTACCATAAATACTGCTACAACATTTCACAAAGCAATATCTAGGAACATCAGTAAATATTTATAATGGAAAGGACTTGAAATACTCTTTACAAATTCCATTGTTGCCCTCTGTTAGTTTGTGAGAAGATAACGAGTCCTTTGAGATTAATACAAGGTAAACCAGGGAGGAGGGGCTGCTTCAGAGAACAAATTACTCTTTCCTGTTGACCTAGTTAGAGTTTACTTCTCAAAAATAGGTCTGTTCCCTAACCCTGTCACATAACCCTCAGTGCAAAGTGAAATAGGAACAGATCCAATAAGATGGGGAAAGAGATTCACTTCTTGTTATGCTGTGTTCTTTATAATGCACATGGAAAAATAAAATTAGAATTCCCTTATTTCAGATAAGAAAGAAGAGAAATTACAATATTGCTTTCATACCGTCTCCATAATACAAAGCAATCTGTTTTTCAAGTGAAGTGCATGAAAGATTGAGGAATAGGGATTTGAAGTTTTTTAAAATACTCCAAGAACCATAGATGAAGTTTCTCTAAGCTTCAACTAAACATGTTTTGATATACGAGTCTCAGTTCAGTCTTGGCTTTCTGTTTATGTCTTTTTTTACCAGTGCAAAATGTAAATTAAGTGGATATGAAATGCAATAAAATCAGACATGGCCCTTAATACCTACTGTACACTCATTCTGTTTTAGCTCGGCTGACAACATGGCACTTTCCTGTCTTCTAGGTGGCATTATTGAAAAATTATTTTTTTTAATTTTTAATGATAATTTGTTTTCATTTTTGCTGTCTTTAAAGCACTGTTCATGAGGACTTATGGAAAAAATAGACTTTAATCAGCAAGACAATTTTCTTCAGAGAAATTGTCGTCATTATTTTATATTGTATTGTGTTAGTCTGCTTGTGATCTGCCAGTAGGTCCCTACAGTGAAAGGAGAAATATCAATTATATAAAATGGAAAATTATTTGGAGAATAAAAGTGCAAAAGACCAAATAAAATTAAAATTTGGCCAAAAAGATGATAAGAGCATCTCTTCAGGATTAATTTGGTATAGACTTTTAGCCTGCCGACATAGACCAGGGAAGTGAAGCCATTCCCCAAGGGAAAGTTAGCCATGAGCCAGTGACCCCAGCACAGGCCATGCCCCACAGGCTCTGACCAAAGCCAGCTGCTGGAAACTGGATCCAGCAGCATTTCCAGACTATGGAAAATGAAAAAAAACAGATCTGAAGTCCAATTCATGAAGTCCAATTCATGGGGTCCAGTCAGGAGCAGCAAGAGACAGGTCCAAAGGCAAGCTTGGAACCAAGTCACAGCGTACCTCAGGAGACAAGGGGCCTGCACGTTGGGCATGAAGTCACACAGCAAGGAGAGACAAGGCTGGGGACAGGCACACCTTGGGCACAGCTCACCAAGACCTGGCTGCCCAGAACTGAGCTCAGCTGGGCATCCTGGCTGCATGGGCCAGGGTGTGGATGGACACCCCTGCAGGTTGAAGTCATTAAGGCCTACTAGTGCCCTCCTGACTCTGAGAGCTGAAAGGGGTAAAAAGCCAGAAGTCTAAATGTTTGTGCTCAATAGAATAAAACAAAAACCAACAACAATCAACCAACTACAACAGAACAATGAAGTCTCACTAGAATAATCCAAGCCCTACAATATTTTCATTTAATCTTATTTGATACACTAAAACATACTTGATCAACTAATGAAATGAAGTAATAAACTGTGTATCAGCGGGACTCTTCCAGTGAGTACAAATTCTTGAGGGATTTTCATGCTGTAGAGGAACAATCTAAAAATATTTTCTAATTGCAATTGCAACGAAATCTGAACTTCTTAAAATATTTTTATTCCACAAAAACAATGAAATGTCAAATTTTCACCAATTTATATCTAATAACATCTCGGGTTTTTTTAGTCAGGGACATTTCTTCACTGGATTTGCATTATTCCTGAAAGGCCAGTGAAATATCTGTACTACTTTTTGAACATAGAACTCATGCTGGGAAACAAGCTTGTCTTCATCCTACAATCACCTGCTCTGTGATTCAGTGATTGATGTGTGGAATGAAGTTCATTCTCACAATGCCAGATTGAGAAGAGCAAGGAATTTGCTGGAGGGCAGCAAATTCTACAGAGGTTCTTCAGAGGGACCTCCTCACGCTGGAGCCATGATCTGACAGGAGCATCTTGAAGTTAAATAAAAACATACGCAACATTCTTCATCCAGATTGGAATAACCCCAGGCAAACAGTAGAGACTGGATATGAGTTGCCTAGGAGGCAGTTCTACAGAAAGAAATCTGGGATCCAAGTGAAAAGTGGAAAATGTCCCAGATATGTGCTCTGGCAGTGAGGGAGGTCAAACACATCCCAGGTTGTATTATTAAGAGTGTAGTCAATAGAAAAGGAAAAGTGGTTTTCTCCCTCTATTCAGCACTTCTAAGACTCCATCTGGAATGCTGTGTCCAGTTTTGGGCTCCCCAGTGTGAGAAGGATACTCGCATACTAGAACAAGTCCGTCAGAGGCCACCAAGATATTTAAATGCAGGAGCACAGGGTATATAAGTACAGGCTGAGAGAACTGGGTCTGTTTAGCTTGAGGAAGAAAAAGCTCGGGAGATCAGGTATGTATTTCTACAGCTACCTGATCAGAGACTAAAGAGAAAATGGGGCTATACTCCCCTCAAAGATGCACAGTTCCCTTTTCCTGGGATTATTAATTTCTGGAAAATACTGATTAGATACTAAAGTGGTTTGGTGTTTTTCATTCTTGTTTGGTTTTTTTTTATTTAGAAGGGTGGTTAAATTCTCAGGAAGTTCTGAAATCTCCATCTTTGGACAAAGCACTGAGCAAACAACCCAAAAAAACTTCCCTGTGTAGGATTAGAAAGCATCCATAGGTCTGATACGACTTAAGTAATGGTTATATGATTCTATATACATTATTTTTCATTCGACTATGTTGACAATCTGATCTAAAGACATAAAAAGTACAGATCCGAGGACGTAAGAGGAAAAATTGTAAATGTAATTGTAATTGTAATGTAAAATGTTACTAAACATTGTATAGTAATGTACATTACGATAGCTAAAGTATAACTATTTACCCTTAAGAAATCTTATTCAATGTCGTATCTGAAGTGACATTCTTAATGTAGTTGAAATTCTGAGTTATGACTTGTGAACCTGACAAGAGGGGAAAGAAACATCATGAAGAATGAGTATATGTACAGTTATATAGATATATATACATTAATTATTTTACAGAAATAAATAGATAAAAAAAGAGAAATCTCAATCCCCATGTACGCAGATACCCACTATTGATATTTAAAGTATGAAAGTCTCTATATAGCCACAGCAATCTTCAGTAGTATGTGATTAAGACTTAATGCACATACAGGCAAAAAGGACAATTGGAGAATATTAAGACAAGAGCAGGGCAAGATACTAATACTGATAGGATAAGAAGGATATTAAAAATGTGCCATCCTGAAACACAGATAACAGTAGCTTTTAAACAGGACACTAACATTATGCTGGAGTATTGAACTGACTTGTAATAAGTTTAAAATTATAATGTATCTTGGAATGGAATGACAAAAATACCAATTTCATGTCTTCTCTGGATTTAAGGCATTTTCTATTGATGATTTATAGATTAACATATTTCTGAGCCTAAAAATATTTTCACATTAATCAAAGTAATAAAATTTTCCAAATAATAGTGCTTGTGCTGCATTGCTAATATATTAGCTTAGATCATGAAAACCCTGAAAACAACTATGTGCCAACTAAGTTGCTTACTCTAAAATCACTGCCTAAAACACCTGAAGTGACACCCAGGAGGTGTCACTTACATGAAATATGTCCCAGTACTAAATAACAGAACTACTAATGACAATTTTTACATTTTTATTAATCATGGGCATTTGAGTACTCCCAGATCTCACATAAAATGAAGACAATAAAAAGTAGCAGGATGAGTCTATCATTGAGTTACTCTGAGGCAGGGAAAAAGAAAAAAAAACCCTCAAATGCATGTATATCTGGTGTATCCATTAAGGTTTGAAAAATCATACCCAAACTGACAGGCTGCAAACTGAACTGCAGAGATTTTTGGGAGCTAGGGGCTTTTGCAGTTTTAAAAAAGGTCAGGAAAAGCCTCCTTCATGCTTTTGACACCAGGGAGATGTGATTCACCAAATCAGCTTCCACATCTAGTCTGCACTGAGAAATAAGATTTCTTTCAGTGACTCAGTAGATATGTACATTAATGTACATATTATATTTCCCATTTAATATACATGTATTGGATTTTGTATAAAAAATTGCTCTGTGTATCATACCGATATGTTTTTTTGCAAAATGTTAAACATCATGAAAAGAAGCCTTACCTAAATTATTCCATACTTTCCAACACTCCCCACAATTAAACTTCTAAAGTTCATCTGCAGGCCTAGCAGTTTATACTCTTGCACACTTCAGTCTGTAACAGATTATTCCCAAAAGATTATCCTTGGAAGAAGAGAAAACAAGACCAACTGTCTCGATAGTAGTACTGAAAAAGAGAAATGTTCCTTACCATAAATAAGGTGATCATATGTTGAGTGACCCCAAAGCCTTGAAAGTAATTATTTCGCAAACCTCAGTTTGTGTATATTAACAACAGATAAAAAGTGTTTCCTCCTGTTTAAGATATATGGCAGGTACAAGAGAGCACTTCAGACTAAACAAGGAATTTAACATTTGTACTTCTTCAGTCTGAAGATCTTACAAAGCTTCTCTGAATACTGAGTCCCTTCATGAGCTCTTCTATTTACTTGCTGCCCAGATGAGTTGGTAACGAACACATCACAGGTGATTTGGGTGGAGTAAAAACAAATGGTGAAGAAGAGAGGACAGATTAGAGACCGTCAACCCTGTAAATCAGAGACATTTATGATATCTTCTTTCCTCATCACAAATATTCTTGTACATGATGGCTTCCACTCTCTGTGAATTAATTCCCGACCTAGGACCAGAACAACAGTACTTCTCCAAAGTAACATGGATTGAAAATTTACGTTCAATTTAATAGAAAATAGTTCTTACTTGTCTAAAGAAACCCAAAACAAAACAGAACAAAAAAACCTCAAACCTGAAAGTTATATCCTTGTTCTCTGACTTTCCCTTTAAAAATAGGCTTGCAATAGTTAGGGCAGAGCTGAACAAATTATACCTTCCATAAAGCATTGTGTTAGCTTTCCCAAATTCACTTTTACCTGTCGTCTTCAAACAAAATATTATGATACCTTAATTCTTCACTGAAAACATATTATTTTTTGCATTTAAAAAAAAAATTGTATGCAATTAGAAAGCTCTACTTCAAAAGATTAGCATGAATTCAGTTAGCAGAAGAGTCCTTAAATACAGCTATAAGATGGCCCAGCAGAATTATTAACACTCTTTGTCTCAGCAAGGTCACGTAGGGATCTTCATTCATATTTAAATTCCAGCTAATATTCAGAGAGAGGGTTTTGCATCATATTTTTGAGATCTAATTAATAACATCTGGACAGTTGGGAACAGATTGGGAAGTGCTAAATGTGCAACAGCTAAGAAATTCATATGCCAGATGAGAGAAGTAAGAAATAGAATACAAGTACTCAGAAGAATAGAAGAGATTTTTCAGTAAAGAACTTCATGCTTTGCTTCATCCCAAAAATATGAGGAAGCAGAAAAGGGAAATATAGTAAAGCAAAGAGGAGATATAGGTCCTGATTGTCCCCTGACACCTAGCAACTAGGCCAAGTATCCTCAGCAAAGGGAGAAGTAGCAAACTACATAACTGCTAAGTAAGAGAATAAAAAGCTTAGCTAAGAAGACCAAAAGTTTTGATCAATTAGAAAAATTAGAGCTATTCATAATAGAATTCAACTAATGGGTTATTTTGCAGGGATAAATGGGAGTGGAGGGAGGAAAAATCAATTTCGTGAAATAGAAAGAGAGGAAAGCATGGAGTGAATCCCATCCTCTGCTTGCATACATCCATGGCACCCCTTTATTGATTTATCCAGTCTCTTTACAGAGCCAAAGCTGACTCACTTTCCTCCATTTATCAACCTGCTCTCAGTTTACCTTGCAAGTTAAACAAGAGATCCAAACCTTATGGAGATCCTGTTCTGACCACTTACCACATGGATGAATTCACAAAAGAAAAATATTACCAGGAGCATTTTGAAAGTGGTACTGGTATAATATCAAGTAATTTCACAGAGGAAAAAAAGGCTTGCTGTGCTTTTAATATAGTCTATGAAAAAGAGTAAGCTTGTCTTATGCTACATTAAAAAGCCTTAGCCAGGAACTTTAAGCAAACAAACAAAACAAAACCACAAATTAATGCTTAAAGTTTGAATCAAATGTAAAAGACTCTTATTTCAGAGGTGTATGTTTTAATTACATTACTGCCTACCTATGTGTAAAAAGCAAGAACTGTAAAAGTTATGTGAAGCTCAATAATTTGCATGCACCACACACATATAAAGGAGCAAGTGCTGCATCTCAAAAGAAAATCCACTGTCAAACCAACAGTCATTTCATTTCTAAAACTGAGGAAGAGGCTCATCTGTTTTAATGTTCTGTGATTGCGAGCTATATTTTTCCAGAATAAAAATGGCAACATTGTGCTTTCCACATACCCAAGAAAATTCTTGGAAACAGATAACAAGCAAAAGCATGCAGGCTTTGGGTGTCTGCAGATGTAAGTCATGAAAGAGTTAACCTGCCAAGATTAGTTTGTATATAAGCAGGATAAATTCAATCATGCAGAGGAATGGAATCCCTACAAAATGGAAAAGAATGACTAAAGGGAGAAATTTCATCACCAGACAGGACTGCAAAGAATGGGAAGTCAAAAAAAGAAGTGAATAATAAGTGTTTAAATGAAAACTGTCATAGGACATGCAAGACTTGCACAGGATAAGATAAATGATGGTACATTTGCTCAAATAAAATGAACCTGTAAATGGTCTACTGAACACCACACAAATGTTAAAAGGAAATATTCAGTCCATTGCAGGAGGATTTGTCTGTACAACTAATACAATGGAAGGCTGGATCTCTAGTAGTGCAATGATGGCAGGTGGTTTCCTTTCATAATAGCTTCAATATTGTGATCCACAGTCTTAAACCACTATAAAATGCAGTGCATTTTACTGTTTTGGTGTAAATAATCCCTGGATTTGACCTGAAGTCACATCTCATGCCATCTAAAAGTTCCTCTGTATAAATCTCCACGACTTTTTTGTGAGGAGTAGAAGAAGCAAAGAAACAAAAAGCTTTAAAAAGAAACCAAAATTCATTAAAGGGAAAAGCAATCCCACCACCCAAAGAAAAATAGCTAGCTCCATATACATCAAAGTTACAGCAGAGCAGACCAAATGCTGTAGAATCTTGTGATGAGATATGATATTTTTCTAAATTCTATCACACCAGAAAGTCTGCATTTCAATACAAGTACTATAGCAGGTGTACTCAAACTAAATTACTTCATTCAGGGAACAGTTTCAGTAAAATTTTACAAACCAAAAATAGTGCTGCCTTTCTCCAAGAACTGTAGTCTATTGGAACGCAAGTGCTACAGATGTTACTAAAATTTCAGAAAAAACATTTTGAACAGAGTGGGACAAGACGCTGAAATAAATTAATCCAATGGCATCAGTTAATTGAAGATAGCAAAAGGTTTGTTGTCACAGTGCTATCTCGGTATTGTCTACTTAAGAAGATGATGAAGAGGAGAGATGACATGAATGGAAAATAGTGGCAGTCTTCCTTTATTGGCTGCAGGTGTGTTTGATAAGGAGAGAAAGAGAGTCTTTTCTTTCATCACAGCGTAACTTCTGTTTCTCAATAGAACATGGTATAATACCTCATCAAAATCTTTCCTTCACCCAGTTTTCCTATGAAGTCTGTGCCTTATGTAATTTTTAACACTGTGGGCCGAAACAAGAATGCTCCCTGATTTATAAACATCGTGAGAAAACTAAAATGGCCTATGTCTAATAGTTTGCTTCTGTATAATATTTTCAAAAAGATATTTCTGTGTATTAATTTGATCACACGGGAAAGAGTTCTTACTTTTCTAAAGGTCCTTTTCCAGCTTCAAACTGCAGCAGTATTTTAGCAGATGAAATACATAATTGCAAAGACTTTCCTGGTTTTAGTCAAACAGCTATAAACCAATGTTAATTATTTACTGGGACATAAACAATGTTCACACTGTTTTACTTTACATATTACTAATATTTTAATATACCTAAAAATAAAATCTTAGATGCTAGAGATAAACACAGGAGAAAAATAGTTCTATTGAATATCATAAGTTAATTGTAATGCAAAACTGGTTGTGCTTATTTTTCTAGCTCGCTTTGCAAAACTGATGTTTCAAAATGAATTCATAATTCCATACACACTTGAGGAAAGCCCTCCCTCTGAGAGATGCAGTTCTTTACTCCCTGTGCTCCATCATACCCTACCTATTGTAGGGACAGTGAGTAGGGGCTCTAGAATAGTAGTCACTCTAGAGTGGTGAATAGAGACTTTTTATTTCTGCTTCCTTCACCCCACGCCCAAGGACTCTAAGATTATATGCAGGGATACATATCACAAAATTCTCTTGTAAATAAAGGGGGACAGGTCCTTAGTATCCAGTCTTCCAGATATTACTGAATCCAGACACTGTAGAATTTTGATGATATTAATGTATCATTTGCAGAACTTTAGATTGTGAGCCATTCTAGCAAAAAGGGAAAAAGTGCACTGAGAAGGGTAGTAGAAAAGATAAATGAGCCAAGGTCATGAAGTAGCTTATGCTAGGTCAGAGGACTGAGTGATAGAAAAAAAAAATGGATTGGACAAGGCAATATGAATGTGAAGCTAAAGGTAATTCATCAGATTAGGAAGTATTTGTAGAACATTATTTGTAGAACGCTGTTGAACACACATTGGACACTACTGTGATACTGAAATTACAGAGAGAGCAGAAAATATAAATAAATACCACCTGAAACAGTGAGGTCAAAGAATGATTTTTTGGAGACACCTTCATCCTTATGGCACACTTTGTGCTTTGTTAGGGGCAAGCTGATCTACAGCCTCTGACATTGCACATTTAAGAGATGAAAAAAAACCAGATCAATTTGACCCTTTTTGTTTTCATTCCTGTGAGATGAAAATACATTAGCCCTGAAAACTGTTTAAATCTGGTGTTGCAATTGCTTAATCAGAAAAGCTTTTTCCTCTGATGAACTAGTTGTTAGAAGCAATACTTCCAAACAGTCAATAGAAAAATTGAGCCAAATGCTTCTGTAGTGATGTTAGTCCTTGGCTCCCACACTATGTCCCTACAGTAAAGTGCTCTGCAATTAATTACAGTGTGCAATCCCCACAGCAGACCAGAGGCATTAGGCATGATTAGAATTGAGTGCTGGGGCTGATGTGGTTCTGCTGCCTGCATCACCACCACCCTACTGTAGCTCTTCAAAAGCTATAGCCTTGTCATTACAAAGGCCCTTACTATTAAGCATAATACAGAATTATTATATAATTCTGCATATTTGTGGCACAAATGCTTGTCTATAAGAGCATTGGAAAAATACTATCCTACTAAGAAAAAAACCCATAAAAAACATTGTGTATCTCTAGACAGGATTCTACTGTGCTCTTTCTTAAATGTAGGAAGACATGATCAACAATATTCTCTAATTTGGAGCATCCTAAAACTCCCAGTGTGGATGGCTTAGGTATTTGGACTCATGACCAGTGGCAGAGGCAGCTCTAGCTCTACCTGCTGTTCTCCTCTGCTTGTGTTAACACCACAGATCTTGAAAGGAAATGAAAAATACTTCTATTTTGGAAGCCCTGAACAAATGTAGAGAGAGAGTGTATGGGTAGGTGACTGTTCCTTTTTGTCCTTAAAATTTGAATTCCTCCTCAGGATTTTATACCAAAAAATGTTGAGAGCAGCACATTTTATTCCAAAGAAACAGATTCTTGCCTCCTAATATTCATAATTAAACCCAAAGAATACAGCATTTCTGTCTACATACTGAGTTAGAAGCAATGCTAAATTAGCTTTATCATTTTTATTGCATTGTGGGCTGCCTAACAGCCAGTGTCACAAGCCGACACCCCACTGTGCTAGGCATCACACAAACAATGAACCAAAAAGACTGTCTTGATGCCAAAGAACATTCCAGTTGAACATTGTTCAGAGAAAAAGAAGCAGGAGCCAAATGTAAAGTTCAAATATAACAGTATGTACTATCTTAGATAGCTTCCATACCCATCTGTATGTCCTGTTTTATCTTTCTTCTGGTTTTCAGCTTTAGAATGCACCTTGTCATTTCACAGCAAAGCCACACTGATCTGAGGAAATGTGAATACTAGCAGAAAAACAATCCTTGGCAATGCCTGGTTTTGTTACATTATTTTCTTTTTTTTTCAAATGGATCAGAAGAGTAAAAATTAAATTTAGAGGAAGAAAAAGGTCCTCACACAAAATGGAGTCTTTAGTGATTTTCCACATATCTGGCAACAATTAGAAAGTTATGTTAAGTAAATAGAAGTTGCCATGCTGCTCACTCCCTGCACAGTTTTTTAAGTATGCAAGCTCCAGAACTCTGCACCAATGGTCTGAACTATGTTTGTTTGCTTATACAATATCTGATATCAATGAAATCAGCACAGAAGAATTGAAATGGACCTGGAACTATACTGACTGAACATCTCATGGTCCAGAGCAGAGGATGGACTGTGAAAGAGAGGGAGAGAGACACTGGCGAAAATGATTACAGAGTACAAACAATTCAAGTGTGTGTATGTGGGGTGGCTAGGAAAGTTCTGTGAAAAGTGAGACAGGCACTGCTCCACACCCCAGCCCTCTGAAGCCTCTAGTCCAGCCCAGAATGGCTGTCAGTAATTGGCACTCCTGGCACACCTGAAGCAATACCCCACACCAGCCCTTTGAGCCCAAATTCAGCCATAGGGTGCTGATAAGACCAGAAGCCCCACCTGGGAGGGGGTCGCCACAGGTGGCCAGAGCAGATAAAAACCATTGCACGGAGACCCAGTTTGTTATGTTCCTATTATTCTTGCACTTCATGGTGGCTAAGACCACACTGGGTTCAAGAGGTAGTAGCTCTATTTTGCTCTTTTCTCTCTTATTCTCTCTTTTTCTACTCCTAATTTCCTCTTCTTGAAATCTGGGTAGTTTAAGGTTGGATGGGTTAGAGTTTGTTAAGTTAATGCTTTGTGAAGTGCTTTATTTTGATTGAATGATTGCTTTAAAATTTGCTGAGTTTCTGACTGTGGTGGGTTGACCTTTGCTTGACACCAGGTGTCTGCCCACCAAGCTATTCTACCACTCCCCTTCCTGGCTGGACAGGGGAGAGAAAACAAGATGGAAAACAACTCATAGGTTGAGATAAGACAGTTTGCTAAAGCAAAACTTAAAGCTTGTGAATGTGTAAGCAAAGAGAAAAAAAAAGTTTATTCTCTACTTCCCATTGTTGAGTGACGTTCAGCCACTTCCTGGGCAGCAGAGCTTCAGCATGTGTAGCAGTTTGCTTTGGAAGGCAAACATTCTAAAAAATGAATACCCCTTCTCCATCCCTTTTCCTTCTCTTTGCTTTCATATCTGAGCTGATCTTAAATGGTATGGAATATCCCTTTGGTTAATCTAGGTTAGCTGGCCTAGTTGTGTCCCCTCCCAGGATCTTGCCCACTCCCTGCCCCTTGATGAGGGGGCAATATTGAGAGACAGCGCTGATGCTGTGCCAGCTCTGCCCAGCTGTACCCAAAACACTGGTGTGTTATCAACACCTTTCCAGCGACCAATGCACAGCACAGCACTGTGAGGGCTGCTGTGAGAAAACTCTATCCCAATACACTGATCTTCTAAAGTTTACAAGTTTGCTTTTTAATCTCCTGAGAATATTGTCACATTTCTCCTATGCCCCTACCTCAGAGAAAAGTAGTCCCTTAAGCCCCTTTTAAACAAATTTGCCAAGTGGGGACCAGGGCTTTACAGAGGGCAGTGCTCTGCAGCCTCCAGCAGGGATACCAAGCCTCTAAAACTTAGAAATACCTATGAACAAGGACAATGCAGAGAATAAAATATATTTAGCCATATTGATAGTGTGTATATTTTTAAGACAGGCATGAGATTTATGCATCATTTAAGTGTAATCTGCAGTATACTCGTATTGTTAGAACTGCAGTTCTCATGGAGCTAGCTATGATATGCTATGGTTTCTGTGGAGTAAAAATGCTTTTAAAGTGATCTAAAAATTGTCTTCCTAGGCTGATAAAATCAATCTGTGGAAGGAAAATCAAGTCATCTACTATTAATTATATGTTCATCATTCTAGTTTTGAGGCAAAAGGGTTGGGAATTTTTTTATTCTTATTTGTTCGTTTTTAAGAAGCATACATAACTGTCAATCATAGTAATCACTAGATAGGTCACTATCTCTAATTTTCTGAGTAAGAAAATAACAATGTGAATAAAACTTTCATAAACCAGGCTTAGGAGCGAATTAGCTACCACTAGGAGTTCTGGTTCTTCTTCTTTCTCGGATTTCCAAAGAATACTCTTCTTGTTCAATGTTAGCCATGCCATTAGCTTGACCTCCAGTGCACCACTTCAGAGAACTGAACTGGGAGAAAGGAAACCCAGATTTAAAGGAGAGCTGGCAGCAGGGAGGAGTAGGAATGCACCTGGGATTTGCAGGTAAATCTGTGTTTATACACACAGTGTCAGGGAACAGTGAGCTGGACTGCTCTCTGGGGAGGTGGGAAGGGGAGGGGGGGCATGAAACAGGACAGCACGGAGCTGCTGAGAAGAGAAACAGCTTCTGTTAAAAGGCCAGTGCTCATGAGGTAAAAGCAAGATGACAAGTCAGGTTTGAGACCCAGCCAGGAAATGAGGATAACAGTTTAGGAATAGGGCACTCTTATGGCATGACTGGAGTGGGGACTCATGGACTTGGGCTGGGATGCAATGGGATTCTAGGCCATGGGCAGGGCTGGGGAAAGCCCTGGGGAGGCTGACTAGGGATAGTCAGACTTGATAATGCCCTGACATACATGAGCAATGTTCCCTCTCAAATGTGAGGTTTGGAAAAGCTACAGTTCAGAACCTTGTTACAGGTGATGAATACAGNTGCTTGACACCAGGTGTCTGCCCACCAAGCTATTCTACCACTCCCCTTCCTGGCTGGACAGGGGAGAGAAAACAAGATGGAAAACAACTCATAGGTTGAGATAAGACAGTTTGCTAAAGCAAAACTTAAAGCTTGTGAATGTGTAAGCAAAGAGAAAAAAAAAAAGTTTATTCTCTACTTCCCATTGTTGAGTGATGTTCAGCCACTTCCTGGGCAGCAGAGCTTCAGCATGTGTAGCAGTTTGCTTTGGAAGGCAAACATTCTAAAAAATGAATACCCCTTCTCCATCCCTTTTCCTTCTCTTTGCTTTCATATCTGAGCTGATCTTAAATGGTATGGAATATCCCTTTGGTTAATCTAGGTTAGCTGGCCTAGTTGTGTCCCCTCCCAGGATCTTGCCCACTCCCTGCCCCTTGATGAGGGGGCAATATTGAGAGACAGCGCTGATGCTGTGCCAGCTCTGCCCAGCTGTACCCAAAACACTGGTGTGTTATCAACACCTTTCCAGCCACCAATGCACAGCACAGCACTGTGAGGGCTGCTGTGAGAAAACTCTATCCCAATACACTGATCTTCTAAAGTTTACAAGTTTGCTTTTTAATCTCCTGAGAATATTGTCACATTTCTCCTATGCCCCTACCTCAGAGAAAAGTAGTCCCTTAAGCCCCTTTTAAACAAATTTGCCAAGTGGGGACCAGGGCTTTACAGAGGGCAGTGCTCTGCAGCCTCCAGCAGGGATACCAAGCCTCTAAAACTTAGAAATACCTATGAACAAGGACAATGCAGAGAATAAAATATATTTAGCCATATTGATAGTGTGTATGTTTTTAAGACAGGCATGAGATTTATGCATCATTTAAGTGTAATCTGCAGTATACTCGTATTGTTAGAACTGCAGTTCTCATGGAGCTAGCTATGATATGCTATGGTTTCTGTGGAGTAAAAATGCTTTTAAAGTGATCTAAAAATTGTCTTCCTAGGCTGATAAAATCAATCTGTGGAAGGAAAATCAAGTCATCTACTATTAATTATATGTTCATCATTCTAGTTTTGAGGCAAAAGGGTTGGGAATTTTTTTATTCTTATTTGTTCGTTTTTAAGAAGCATACATAACTGTCAATCATAGTAATCACTAGATAGGTCACTATCTCTAATTTTCTGAGTAAGAAAATAACAATGTGAATAAAACTTTCATAAACCAGGCTTAGGAGCGAATTAGCTACCACTAGGAGTTCTGGTTCTTCTTCTTTCTCGGATTTCCAAAGAATACTCTTCCTGCTCAATGTTAGCCATGCCATTAGCTTGACCTCCAGTGCACCACTTCAGAGAACTGAACTGGGAGAAAGGAAACCCAGATTTAAAGGAGAGCTGGCAGCAGGGAGGAGTAGGAATGCACCTGGGATTTGCAGGTAAATCTGTGTTTATACACACAGTGTCAGGGAACAGTGAGCTGGACTGCTCTCTGGGGAGCTGGGAAGGGGAGGGGGGGCATGAAACAGGACAGCACAGAGCTGCTGAGAAGAGAAACAGCTTCTGTTAAAAGGCTAGTGCTCATGAGGTAAAAGCAAGATGACAAGTCAGGTTTGAGACCCAGCCAGGAAATGAGGATAACAGTTTAGGAATAGGGCACTCTTATGGCATGACTGGAGTGGGGACTCATGGACTTGGGCTGGGATGCAATGGGATTCTAGGCCATGGGCAGGGCTGGGGAAAGCCCTGGGGAGGCTGACTAGGGATAGTCAGACTTGATAATGCCCTGACATACATGAGCAATGTTCCCTCTCAAATGTGAGGTTTGGAAAAGCTACAGTTCAGAACCTTTTTACAGGTGATGAATACAGAAAAAAAAAAAGAGCAAGTTATGTGATTTTTCAGTAACAATATTTAATTTTTCAATCTCAATCTTAATTAATTTGTTGACTTTGGATAGTTAGTTGTATCTTGATTTCAAAGACTATATGCTCAAACGCTGATATTGCATCCCCTGTTAGACATCTACACTTCAGTGTTTTACACACAGATCTGTCTGGAACAGTGAATTGCTTGAACTCACACTCTTCTTCGTCTCATACGTGTTTGAAGCAATTTAGTACATATGACTGCACCACAAATTCACAATTTGGACTATCTGGGGAATATAGCACCATTTCCTCTGGAGAACAACTAACAGCTCACATTATAGGTCTGCTTCTAAAGACAACATTTTATGTTTAAAAACAAGTGCAGATTTTTAAACCACATTTCAATGATACTTTTTTGTATTTCTGTACTGAAAATGCAGTTGTTATTTCCTGTGGCTATTGCCTGAAGGAACAATCCAGTGTTGTGTGGGAGCTAAGGTTCAAATTAAAATGAAATGGAGAGACAGAAGCCATTTTGCAGATAAATGCAAGTTTACTACTCTGAAAGATGTCACTCATTATATACTTTTTTTTATGCAATATTTAAGGTCAATCTTCATTTTAATAGCTTCACTTTATAACTGCATTTTCACTTTACTAAAACAAACTCAAAATTAAATCAAACAAATATTCTTGTTTGCATTAAAATTCACTCCTGTAATCCAATTTATACCGGTATAAAACATATACATAAAAATATGTGGGGAAATACTTTTTTATTATCAGTGTTTCTTCCTTACTGATCATTCAAAGAAAGTTTGAGTTAATCTATAAAATTTAAGTTGAAGAAAAATACCAAATTGCTTAGCAATGAACAGAGAGAGAAATTAGTTGTGCAACACTATTTTAATGCAGTTTAAAGGTTAATTAATAATAAAAATTATGGAAATAAAAAGCAATGGAAAATAAAATTGGGCAGTTCTAAATTATTTTCTTCGTTATATTTATTGGCTTCTGTTTTCTATGCAATTGCCCTGAGCTAATTTAAAAAAATAGTATTAAAACTCTAGTGAGTTTATAATAATTGAATCTGGTAAAATGAAACCTATTAAATAATTTTATTAAGGTACAAGCCACATAAGGCACATTGTAAATGTTGATCTAAATGACAATAGCAATGTTAGCCCAAGAAAAAAAAGTATTAGTAGGAACCATTAGCACATTTTAATCAATAAGGACATACTGGTTGCCAGATAACTTGGGACACATTCAGACTTAAAACTTTTTTAGCTCACATTATACCAAGCAATGAATGAAACTAACTGCGTATTATATGGAATGTTGTAAATATTGTAGTGTTGTAGAACTATGTAGATAAACCTTGTACAAAATGTGTTATATGGTTTACAGTTACAGAATATCAAGAACAGATACCCCATATCTTAGTGAGTGTATCAACTTAAGGTTTAAAAATGAAAATATGAATGAAAAGAATGAAAAGTGTAGCAATTTTATTCAACTTTTTCAAGGTCTCTGAGGAATGAATCATGAATTTTTAACACGGATAGCGTCTATCCATCTATTTTGCAATTTATGTGCATTTAATAGTTTGAAACAGAAACACAAAAAAATCAGGCAGGATCTCAGATAGGATTTTCTGAAACAGAAGAATCTGGATTCACCTGCAGGCATCAGAAAGGATTCTGAGGCAAGAAAAGCTGTGTCTAGGAATAATTTCCAAACTATGAAGACAAGTATACAGACATTGGCATACCCCTTCACACGTACTCAGACTGTGCTGTGTCTTGAGAAACAGGCCAACAGGTTTGCACAAAATAGCATCTGTAAGAGGTTGATGGAAGGTCAAAGGTCTTGGGAACTCTTTCCAAATGTGAAAGAAAAAACTTAATCCATTTTCATTTAAACATTGTTAAAAATTTTAATTTTTCCCCTGCCCTATTTAAGATAGATACAAACTCTGTCACTTCATTTTCCTGTATGCCATTATACTCACTATGCTTCATAACAGCTTCCCACTTATGTGCTCTGAATCCCTAGTGCACCTCTGAGTGATATTTGAGGCACACCCAAAATATTGCCTTTATACCATTTTTTTTTTCCCCATGTGTGGAGTAGGAAATATAGTGGATGCTTGCCTGCATTTACAACCTAATGTAACAAATCGTGGGGTAGCTTGAATGTGTTTTAGTGCAACATGCAGCATAACTGCTGCAGTGCACCACATCCTGCATGTTCCTTTACTTTGCTTCTATAAAAATTAAACAGCCTACACAGCCCTGTAGTGCAGCAGCTAGAATGCCTTTGGAGTCCATGCTAACTACATCTGCTAAGCAGCACTCTGGCACTTGTTAGAGTCTTCCTAAAAGTATTTTCAAGTCTAGAGAAATTTTCAGCTCATGTTCCTGAAACATTTCATCTATCTTATTAAGAGCCTAAGTTTTAGGAAGGGCTTGCCAGCCAGAACTAAGATATTATGTTCTCTCCTTTTTTTTAATTCATCCACTTATCTGACACAATAGAAGAAGAAAACCCACTTGCAAGATTCTGCTCTCAGTGTTGCTGACTCTTGCCATTCTTCACAAATTTAGTAATATTGGATACTTATCACATAGTCCAGTGCTTGAAGAAAACCAACAGTATCAGAATCTATTTTCACAAAAAGTGTATTTCTAGGTCTCATAAAGAGCTTGAAGACACAAAGAACATGAAGAAGAGTGATTCAGAAGCCAGAAGTAAAATAAAAAATAAGTAATTGTGTAAATAAAATAGTTCTACTTTTCAAATTTATTAACAACATCATGGCTCAGTATGAATGATATATAGTTAAAAAAACCCAGACCTAAACATGTAATATAGACAATGGTGCTGCTAACTATTTCAAAAGACAAAAGCTCACCAAAATTGATAGGAAAGTTAAAAAAGATGAGTTAAATGTTTGGATGAAATCGTATTCTCATTATATTGTATTATATTTTTTATCCCTATACTTTGCCACTAGCTAACATTTTCCTTCCAATAAATATCTTATTAGAAAATAAATATTTAAGATTTAATTTCTGGAGGCATCATTGATGTTTTATTATCATTTATTTCTTATGTTTTGGGGGTTTTGAAGCATTGGAAAGACAAGACTTGTGTTGTTAGGATCCTACCAAAAATGAGACCAAGATGTATCAACCGACAGCTATTGATAAGAGAATATTTCCAGTCAGTTCCACGTCAGGAAATCTGAGCCACCTTTTCCATCACCAGCCTTTCCTTCTACCTAAGTCTTCCTGTCATAAAACTGTCCCACTTCAGCATTTCATTTTTGCCTTCAATGGAGTTCTGAGCTTATTTAGAAAATATCTTCCTGTCTCTGGCATAAATTCAAGGATAAAAATTTTTGTCTACTATCAAGAAATTTAATTGGACAAAGCCAGATAATGCATAATAGCTATGCATACCATCTGCATGAGACATTCTGAAAGGGAATAAGGTCAATAAAACAGGGTTAGCAATTTTTCTCTATTTCAGTGTTTTCACCTTTTTTTTTAATAACCACAAGAGGTTGAAAATTTCTCTATCAGTTTGTTTGTTAATAACGCTGTGAAAGCTATTTCTAAAAGCATAGAAGCTAATATCTAAGCCATAAAACAAGGATTAAATAGGGATTCAGAGATAGGATTATAAATTATTTGCAATCATGTCATATTCCAGTAGACATAATGCAAAACTCATGTCTATGGACTAAAAGATGACCAAGCCATTGGCATAGTTATGAAGAGACAGACTGATTAAAAAGAAGTCCTAATGATGAATCACCAAAATATAATGTGCATTTATTAGAAGCATAACCTTTTATATAGTGCACATTGTTAAAAATTTAAGGACTTTCATAGTTCAAAAAGTAACGTACGTTTGTTTGTTGGTGGGTTTTTTTGTTGTTAAGGAATACTGTATACGTAGAGTTGTGGCCATGCTGATTGCGACCAGAGAAGTACGATGATATTCAATGTTTTGAAATCTAACTTACCAGCAAGAATGACAGCAGTAGAGCAAAATTTAGACATGCAATTTCAACAAAATTTTTAGTTTATTCATTACGTTACTCTTTTTCAAGGAAAAAGAAAACAACCTTGTAGTTTCAGAATGGAGCTTTTGAAGAACAGGAGGAGAAAATTTTTACTGTGTAAGTCTAGTCTAACAGTGATAAGAAATATCTTATTCTATCACTTAAATTGCATTTGAATGTGTCCTTTTTATGCTGTCATTTTCTCTCTCAAATAATACCCTTAAATTTCAGACTTATCAGAATAAATTTAAAAAAGAAATAAATAAAAAGACTCTAAAATAGGATTTGATAATTAGTATTTATTATCCATGGCTACTAAACTGAAGGTCTTTCTTCTGACAGGTTTTCTTTCTGAAGGTATTCTTACTGACAGAAGTTCCAATGGGTTAAAATCATTACTTAACATATTTTATTGGTCCAGTAAAATAAAATAAAACCAAACATATTTTTAATCATTAGTTTTCAATTAGAGATATTAAAATCTGGACAAGCTTTTCTTTCTGAAATGTTAATAGCAATCATAATGTGCTGAGAATATAGGTAAGATGCGTGTGCTTACATTTCTCAAAGATGGAAGGTTATTTCTTCACTTCTAATTTATGTTCTATGCCTAAGGAATTTTTTGTGTCATTTAACAATTTGGGTAAATTCTAGTATCTGTGTAACTCTTAACATTGTAGCGTTAGCAGGGAATATGAATTATAAGAGTGTTGCAAGTATGACCAGCATAAGTCCAGGGGCAGTAGGTATTAATATGCATAGTGAGACTGTTAATTTTCTAAGGATGTCTTCCTCCACTGTAATTTATTGTGGGTAGAAAGCAGACACATTCCTTATTTTGTTTGTAGAGCAACAATTTTTTTATATGTATGAATATCTTTAACTCATTGTCAAGGTTTCAGGTATTAGATTGACTACTTTACAAATCAAGATGTGAGCTAAAGACAGATTATTATGAAACCGTCTTAACACACCCAGCATTTTTCTCAGCAAATGTTTTTGTCACTTATTTACAGTTACATTGCAATACAACATGCTGCAGCTGAGTTGTAATTGCTTAAAGAAATAAAAATAATCTATATATTTTTCAGAACATCAGAAATATCAAAATGCTAAATATGAGACCTAGAGAATAACTGAGAAAAATCTCAGTTTACAACTAGAGAGATTTCCTATGCCTATATGATTTTATTGAACAGAATATAATATAATTTGTGTTTGACTCCAGCTAATGCTGACCAAAGTTAAAAGGGACAAGGGCAGCACAAATATCTGTAACTCTAGGCAAGTCTGAGAATTCTAATAACTCAGGAGATTACAAAACTTAATAGAAAAATGAAAATGACTTTTGAAATTCAAATTCCTTTCTTTTCCCAAGGAGTAGCCAAGGAGTAAATTATGTAGGAAACCAATTTTTTACTCTGAAACACCAAGTAAAATTATGAAAATATTGAAGTTAGTGATTTATTTTAGTCATTACTGTAATGTTTTATTATATGAAACCCTACCTAGTTCTCTAATAGCTTGTGAATTTAAAAAACAAACAAAAAAAAAACAACAAAAAAACAAACTTTCAGATGAGAGAAGAGTTCTTTAAGTTAAAGCCAAACCGACTGCAAATAAATTTTGTCAGTATATTTTCTTGACCATCAACAGCTCTTCCAAATAAAATGTAGGAATGGTGCTAGAGCATCAAGTTACTAACAATTGTATTAGTTCAAGATTTTATAACATCCATGATATTAAGTCTTATCCTGTCTTTTTTATTACTCCATACTTTTTAAAATCTCCTTTGACAACTCCTTTTCATAGTAGTGAGGAGTCTAGATTACTGTTTTAAGTTTCAAATCAGATGTAGAGAGCTGAAGTATCTTATATTTTTTGCATGCAATGAAAAGCAAACATAAGCCAGCATTTTGAGCAATATTTGAATACAAAATTAAACTCAAACTATTCTGAGAATATTGAATCTTCATTTTCTTTACCAGTTACTAAATATATTCTAATTAATTTTCCTATTAATGCAACATACTTGACATCTACAAAACAAAATCTATTGTACCAAATTGATGGAAATTCTAATTGCAAAGAAGATAGCACACATAAGAAGTTATTGCCACAAAGTTTTAAGTCACCACCCCTTATATTCTCTGTAGATATCAGAAAATAAAACTATACAATTCAATATCTTTTTGTTGAATGTGTGCAGATTCCTTACACTTGGCAAAGACTACTAGAATTTTTTCTTACATGTTTTTTGCAGGTTTTTTTTCTTACCCCCAGATTTCCTTTTTTTTGCCTGTGTGCTTTCACTCAAATAGAATATGTGCAGGTCATGAAATGACCACTAAAATTTCTTCAGATTTTCTCATGAAAGAATGAAGTTGAACTTACCAAGAGAAGGGACAGAGGTCCTTATCAAACTATTCCCCTGTCACCCGGATTAATAAGATTGTCTGCCTCCCTAAAAACTAAGAAACCATTGAAGATATCAAAATTTCTCAGTATGCCTCACAGACTGTCATTATAGGGACATCTGTAAAACAAAGAACAGTTGATCCCAGTTCTATTATTTCCTCTTTGGTGAAGATTTGTGCTTCATTTATTCCCATTATTATACATGTCACAGAAAACCCCTTATAAAATTCCAAAAAAGTCATTATATTTTTTTATCAGAAAACAAAATCTGCATTGTAAGCATACCAATTCTCTTCAGAATTACTAATTTTCCTTTATTGTGTCATAAAAATTCATTATCCAGCTGATTATGTAACCTGTGATAATTAGGAGTAACTTCTTGACCTCAGCTGTTTACAGTGCAGATTTTCCAGGGGTCAAAGCTGCCGCCTTGTAATCTTTACTTTCTGGTCAGATAAACCTCATGTTCAGATTTATGGTCCTTAGGGATGTGGCAATACAAGGCCTCCGTCTTTAGTTGTGGAGAAGAATAAGGTATTAATCTACTGATCATAACTTTTTCCGATGGTCAAATATTGTATGGCAGTTTTATGATACCCTATAACTTGATCAAATTATTTGCTGTGTGTGCTATGACTGGGTTAATAAAGGCCTACATTTAAAATTTGAAGATTTGATTTGAAAATCAGGAACAAAGGAGAAATTCTTGTCATATGCTACCTTGCTTGTTTCAGTTGCACCTACCATTCTGGAAAACATGACAATCCTTTTGTACTTTCCACAGATTTTCTGCTCAAAATACAAGATATTCTTCCTACCTGTATGAGAGGAAAAAAAAAAAAAGAAAGTGAGAAGAAAAAAAGCAAATGACAGTGTTTGTTTTCTTACAGTTGCCATGTTGTAGATGGCAGATTACATTTTGTATATCTAAATTGCATTTTGTACCTCTACAGAATAGTTACTGGTATGTAAGCATAGCCCAGTCACTACTAATTAGCTTGCTGGGAATGTCTCCGTAGTGTCCTGGCAACACTGGCAGAGCTGTATAAACTCTTAAGCAGCATGATGAAGGAAAGGGCTAACCCACATTGGACTGACGTAAACATAACATTTACAAATGAACTGAGTACTTGGAAAAAGTATATCATGCCGAGTTGAGGTAGATTTATTGCACATGACATTCAGTGATTAATGAAAGTGCTGCTTCTGGCCTTTCTGGAGCAGATGCTCAAGGAGAATACATAGAGGCTACTCCTGTTTTGTGAACAAACACAATTACTATTCTTGCAGTTGAGCACTATCTACTCTTTGTGACTTTCCACAGATGATATAAAGAGGTGAAAAAAGATATTCCATTGCCTTCTTTGCTGGTCGCACATAGATGTAAAACTTATTATTCAGACTAGTTTATAATTCTTTGACATTTTGGAGTGCAGGTGGGAAGTTCAGGGGAAACGTCCATTTTTGCTGACTTCCTAGAAACTACAGCTATCTTCTCATTCCAAACTGAAGAAATATTGTATCAGGATAATTTATCAACAATCTATAGCAAAACTCATCATTAACCCAGTCTTTTCAATGGGAGATCCTGGATTAAGATCTTCAATTCTAAGAGGCTGCACTGACATCTTTTGTTTTAGCCTTGCCATTACCCTATTATAACATCTGCCAAACACCATACTGTTTCAGCCTAGTTGTTGAGCTTCACAATCCACTGACAAATTCTTAAAATCTTAATTCTCTCCTTTTTTTGCTCGAACTAGAGAAAAACAGCATTTGAAAATAATGTAGTTGTTTGGACCTCCTTTTATTTCCTCCTTGTTTTAGGAGGAAAAATGTTTCCAACCAACATTTCCATTTCCAACATTTTGGTTGTTTCAATTTTGGTTGATGGATTTATTTATCATTTACAGGATTCCTTTAATGAGTACTTTTTAATTATTATCATTTATATCTGCAAGGAAAAAAAGAGTTTTCTTTAGTCTGTTTTATTTTTTAATGATGGCTTTGATTTCTTCAGGCTGTTGGTGGCCCAGTTACACCACAGCCAGCAAATCATCCACATTTACCAATTAAGATATTAATAAGGTCTAAAATAAGAGTTAAATCAGCCAATCTTGTCATTATACTTAAGATGGATGTGTTTAGTAAAATCAGTTCTATCTCTTACCTTGTTTTCACATTCTGGCATAATATACCATAAACATCAATGGCAAAAATCTGATCAAAAAATCCTCGTTATCTGAGGACAAAGTTCCTGACACAAGACTGAGACAATATTTGAGGCTTCTGATGGCGTTATGATCTGATTATAAGAGATACCTCTGCCTGAATTGAGTGGCAAATGAGACCAAACGCCAAAGTCGATAGTACGGATTTTATTAAACAGTAAATGTGAGGTAGGGAGAGAGAAAGAAATAGGAGGAGGGAAGGGAAGTGAGAGAGAGAGAGAGATTAAGTAGAAAGATATCACCACCATAAGGATTCCTGTGGCATCCTGCTAGTCCTTTTCACCCTGCACTGGAGCATGTCCAGAGAAAATCAACAAAGCTCATGAAGGGTCTGGAGCACAAGTTTTATGAGGAGCAACTGAGGGAGCTGGGACTTTTCAGCCCAGAGAAGAGGAGGCTCAGGGGAGATGAGATTGCAGCCGGGTGGGGGTTGCTCTCTTCTTACAAACAACAAGTGACAGAACAAGAAGACGGTGTCAAGTTAGCCTGAAGAAGGTTTAGACTGGACAAGAGGAAAAATAGCCTTTTCACTGAGAAGGAAGGCATTGGAACAGGCTGCCTGGGAAAGTGGTAGAATCATCCCTGGAAGGGTTCAAAAGGCATATAGATGTGGCACTTGGGGATATGGTTTAGTGGTGAACATGGCAATACTAGGGTATCAGTTCCACCCAATCTTAGTCTTTTCCTGCCTTAACAACTCTCGGACTTTAAGTCTTCCCAACAAGCTAGTTTTAGAGATATTATTAATGATCTGCAATTCACTGAGTTAATGCAACAGGAGAGAAACTTATTTAACATTCAATTTAACTTTCTGTACTATGTTTACTTTCTATTCTACAATTAGCAACAACCATCCATTGGGCAACATTAATTTACATCTCAGGTGGAAAATTAAAAAAAGATGATAAAATGTATGCAAAGAAGAGCAAACAAATAATTCTACTTGTATATATGAGACCTACTCAAGTGGAAAATTATTTTCATTGAAGGGATAGTATCAGGGTTTTATCAGTGATCATAGTTGTCATTGCTGCTGTAATTTGAGAAAACAAATATTTGAGGGCCAAAATGAGTAAAAAATTTCACATCAGTAATACCCCTTTTAATTTTGTGACATAGTTTCACATATTTATTCTTGCCAGTAACCCGAATATTTACTAATAATACTCAAAGTGATATTTCTGGTGATAACTCTACACACAAATAACTTTAAAAATAAATCCTAGGTTTTTACCCTGTATTCTCAGTACTCAAATCAGTGAAATATGTTAGTGTTTGCATGCACTCGTGTTATAAAATACAGTGTGACTGCTAATATATTGGCATTTTAAATTCCCAGGAAATTGTTCAAAACAGGGCCATTTTTCATCAAATTGAAGGATTATCTCTCCCCAGGGATCAGCTCAGATGGGACTAGTCCTTTATTCATCATTTTCATCTTAAAAAGCAGTACAAGAAACAGTGATAGTTCACACGTACAATATGCCAACCAATCAAAATATTTTTATCCCCCTCCATGACAACAATCATAGAGATAGTATTGCAGCAAAGCATCAAAATTCAAATGATATCATCAGTCTGACAATATATTGAAAAACAATTCTGTTGCCTATAGCAACAAATAGCTTTATTGAGTCTTATGTCGCCTTGGGGATGCACAAAGGCAAAAAATTAAAGAACTATAAATTACAAGTGAAGTAACTGGTAAAAATGAAAGTAAACTAAAAGCTAAATCTAATTTAAGATATACTAGGTGCAACACCTACCCAAATCCCAAGTATCTTGCCACCACAAAAGTTCTAAAAATGTCAGATAAGTATATGCATTTCAGGAGCAGGAGCAGCCCACAGCGTGCCTTAGAAAGCTGATCTATAAAATACATAAAATGATGAAATTTGCATAAAACAGGTCAGGAAACACTAAGCATATGGATCTGAGTTTTGCTGTATATACAGTACAGGGAATCAGGGCCAAAGTAAAACAAGCCCATGCACAGTTTCAGAAATATACCACACTTACTGAGGTTAGCTTATTGGCTGCCATTAATGCTGCATTCACTTGCACATGGAAAAGAGAAAAAAATATTCAGATTCTAAAGAACTTAGTACCCTCAAGTTTCACATACATTTCCTGAACAGCAAGCCCCAAGTTATTTATGGTGGAAGCTCTCTCAATGCTTTCACAAGAGTTGAAAGAGTTTTTGTCCATTTTGACAGAAAGCCGGGCAGGAATTATATGAAACTAAAACATAATAACTAACATTAGTATGCATTTGAGAACTGGAAATCTTTACTCCTTAAAATAAATGTATGCATTGTTAAGTGTAATTAGAAAACAGAGACTAAGAAGTAATACTGGCTGTAATCAGAGATCTTTTTTCTGTTCTTTTCAGTGCTGCAGACCTTCTTCAGTCATAAATTTATTTTGCGATGTGACAGTTTCTCAGGGAAGTATTAGCTAAAGTGGTTAAAGCATTTCTCAGTCTTTCTTTTGTACACATATGGAATTTGGGAGCCAGATGTCTTGTTGATTAGGATAAGCTAGAACAATCTGGAAAGTGCTGAAGTACGGTGAGCTTTCAGATCAACAAACGAAGCATCTTGTGAGATATTCTGGATGTGGCGGGTGCTCAGGACTGCCCTTATGAATAGTAATTTAGAAGGTGGACATCTAAAGTCATCTAACTTTATCAGATCCCAGCAGGGAGAAAATGCAAATATAATAACTTTATTTTAAAAAGACAACCACTAGCTGGAAAAAACCACAAACAAACAACTTCGTTATTTCACACATTCCAGGCAATAATCACAGCTCCTCTTTGGAGGATTTAAGAATTTAAGAATAAGTAGGAATTTTCTTGAATGATACATGATTTTCAGCACATATTTTCAGAAACACTTTTCAGAAAACACCTATAAATTAACAGGAATGCAGACTGATATGCAACTGTTTCTTCCTCCTACAGTTGGAATTTCCGCCATTACCTCTAGATTCACTTGGATATCATGACAGTAAAATACCAGGAACTTTCAAGTTTGAAGAGATACATTGATCAGTTAGAAGAAGCATGCCTCAGTTAAAGAAGATAAGTCAGATTCTGATCTAGCAAACATTTAATACCTTCAGAAACCATGTCCTCAATTAATTAATTATCCACTCTATAGAAATTCAGTATTCTAGGAAAGTTGTAGTCAGCTAGAAAGCAAGAGTAATTAAATATGGGAATTATCAAAGAAGTGTTCCTTCACAAGTAGGTGTTTAACTATCCTCATATTTCTGGAAAGTAGGAAAGCTGGAAACGTCCTCATTCTTTTTCTGAGAGTTTGCATATTGCATCATTTTTTGTTGTATACTTCCATTACTTTAAATTGACAATGTGGACCCAAATTCCAATTCACAAGCTGAATCTCATTTCAAGCTCACAAAATTTCAGCTCTTGCAATCATTTAATGAACAAAAGTAATTACAATTATAAAAGAGACGATAACTGTGATTGAGTGGATGAACTATACTTAGATCCTGTCAGGATGTCCTTTAACATTCTTTGCAGCCAGATATCTCTACAACAGATGTCAAAATTATAAAAGAAATAGTCACTTGAGGTTTGAGCTGTCTGCACTTCAACAGCCCAATTAAAGATTTGAGATTCAACCGTGGGCATTAATGATTACATGTGACTGTGAATTGCTAGGAAATACCAGTCTGTAGGAAGAGGATAGCATATCACAGCAGCAGAGAAATTTGAAGCTAAGGTTTTTTGAATTATTTTTGTAGTTCTACACCAAACCACTTAAACTACACTGCAATCAGCAGTACTGTGTTGCACACAAAGTTAAAGAACTTCATCCACTGGATCCCAGTGGGATCCCAGGTGGAGAACTTAGGGACAATCCTCACACTTCCTCAATATAAGCCAGTGGCTAAGTACGTCAGTGACATTGGAAGATGTGTCTTGGAAGGAGGAGGAAGAAAAGGAAGGTATATGAGTCTTGAAACAACAACTAGGCAACTGCTTATCACAGTTCTATGTATTCAGCCATGCATGAGGGAGTCCAGTTAGAGACAAGAAGGTGGCATTCTAGTGGAGGAGTTACAGTAAGTACTTGCAATGGCATAAAAGGAAATTCTATAGAAGAATACCTATTTATGAGGTGTTGCAGAAGTAATTATATTAAAAACAGTATATGTATTTGTCTTTTTATAGATATGCAGGATCTAGTCCTATAGAATGGATGAGACCTGTTAATGCTAAAAAGTGTGTACCTGGTCTGCAGATGTTCGACTCATTGCAAACACTTTCCTGACAAATAAAAGGTATTACAGGGAGATGGGAACTCTTTTTACTTTCCCTTGGAAAAACATACTTGTAGGGAGTTATAACATAAAGGAACTGTAACAAAATTTTGACTTGATATTTAAAATCCAAGAAAGGTATCTGTGGAAAAAGCCAAACTCTCTAGACCTCTGAAAGACTTCCACAGTCTCTGTAGAAGTTTATGAAATCAAGTTTAAAATAACTTTTAAAATAACATAGTATAAAATAAACTAGCTTATATACAAGAGATCATAGCATCGTACTTTTGTTTTTAACTCAAATATGACTTGAATGTTTTTCCGTCTTTACTACAACCCATTCTTCAGGATTGGAAGTCTCAATTTCTCTTCCTGTAGTCTGCAAAAGGGCTTTTTGCCTAGAAATAGTAGATAAAAAAGATCCTGTACTATTCCATGTATAACAGGTAGTACACAAAGCCTCAAGGGTGAGAGCTTAAGATACACATAAAATATCCTTTCCAAATAGGATTTCTCCTTCTTAATTTCTGGCCTTAGCTTTAACTTAACTAACCTTTTATGCTTTGACATCCTCTAAAAATACTTACAACAAGTTATGTTTCTCATTGGTGGCAGGAGAATATCTTATGTTATCTAACCTTTTGTCTGGGATTCTATGATCTTACAGTAAGTTAACTTCATCCTCCTTTGTTTTTATTTCTTGTCAAAAGCTCAGTTAAACAGCTCATGTAAATTATTTATACGTAATTTGCTTAGAGCTTTTTTCTTCATTTATCTGTTACACTTTATACCCAAATGAGAGAGTTCGCTGTGACCCAGTAAGCTCAGTACTGATCTCCAAAGGACCTCTATTTTGTTTTTCTTGATCTCATCGGTTCTCTGCATTATTTTTTGGAATCTGTGTTGTTACGAGGTCTTTTGCAGTTTAGGTTGGTCCGTATACATCTGCTCTGAAGTGTACACGTATATATTTAAAACTGTTTGCTTGTCTCTGCAAAAAAACCCATTTTAGATAGAACTAGTTTGACTTGGTTATTACCTCTCAAGCACTAGGAAATGCAGAAGGAAAAATGTCTAATAGGCTGCATAAAATTCAGCTTTTCTAGGTTATGTGTTTCCTTTCAAATTTCCTTTGAATATCCATTTAAAAGTGCTTCTTTCTATAATTGGTTTTTTTTTTACTTTGCTGACTAAATTTTATGGCTTTGTTGTTGTTTGGTTTGGGTTTTTTTTCAAATTCTGCTTACCATCATTAAACTAGGGAGCTTCTTCTTCTAATGCACATAAGACTTATGTACATTATTTTCTTCCTTTTCAGGGTCAAGTTAAAACTAAGATTATAAGACAGATGTCCACTATTAAGGCAAGCCATTTATTGAAGTTAGTGCCTATTTTTTTGTATCGTTTTTATATATTTATGCAAGTATTTGCTTTGCACAAAGCCAAATCAATTGGGCTTTTTCACTTGAGCAAGCTAAACCCCCCATCATTCAACAGAGTTGGAAAGCTGAAAAGTGCATTATGATATACATGTCAGGAGTATAGATTTATACGCACAGTGTGTGCTAATTTACACATTGATACCAACATTTATTTAAATCAAAAATTTTCACACTTTATTCTGAAGAATTACAGCTTTATTTGTAGCACTGGATTTGGATTTATCTGAATTATAATGTAAACTCAGAATCAGACAATAAGGGGAGAAGGATTCTGTGTTGTTTTGATCTTAATATATTTTTATGTCATGCAGCTGTTTATTTCTCATCAGCGATGTGATCTGTAGCCACAATCTTAAAAAAAAAAAAAAGATGACTTTAAGACAAAGGGTGCATGAAAAATCTGCTATGCCATTTTCTGGTTGTATCACAAAATCTGAAGATGTGCATGTCAGAACAGAAAGAAAAGAACAAGAAAACAAGAGAAATATGCTATTTCTGTGTAAATAACCTCAATAGACTGCACTTTGATGTCTCATGTTAGATTTGAATTGTTAAAATATATATTTTTCATTTTAGAAAAGCAATATTAAGTTTCTGTGTGTATTATGAAGGGAAAGCTTTAAAATTATTTTTTTCAACTGCATTGAGTAAACATGAGGCTAGATTGGAGTTACAAGATTGGGAAACAGCATTTGCTATTAAAACCCTTTTCACTGTGTTGCTAAATCAAAATTGCATGTGAATGTGTTAAAAACCTACATATTTTAGCTTCTTGAAGCAAACTTGATATTCACTTTGTATCCAAATTAACCCCGGGGTAACAGAAGGCCTCAAGGCAAACTTTGACAGCAAACTACTTTTTAACTACAGCTAATCATCTGATTGAAAATGTTCTATATTTAAAACAGCCTTGACTATCATTCTTCAAGTAGTACCGCTATAATTACTTAGCATGTTCCACACACAGGCTCTTGCTCTCTCTCCAAGGTAGTTGTTCAGTTTTATTGTTCTCTGTAGCTCATACTATATACAGATCTAAAAGAATAAAGCAAGCCATGTGGGGATTAGCAGTGGGTTTAAGTGTTAATGCTTCATAACACTCCATATTCTCAGAAATTCGCATTAAAATTCTGAGAGTGGCATAAGCAGTGTGCAGAATCTTTGAAGAAAGATACTGTTAAAGTAGGGGGCTAGAGAAGTTATCTAGAGGTGAAAAGTGCAACCAAGAAAGTATGTTCTGAGCAGAACTTTTTTAATATGACTGAAAAACCATATCATTAATTCAGGTCCTGTAACTGTAATTCAGTAACTGGAAGCACACTAAGGCTGTGTCTTATAATTGCATAAAATATTTTTTATTATTTCTGCTATGTTTCTGATTTTTTTCTTGTATTGCTAGCAAGTATAACGTTACTACTGATTATGGTCTACAACTTCAGCTTTAAAGTACAGGTTTATATTTGTGCAATGGCATAAGTCATATTTTCATCCATATTTTGATTTTTGTGTTTGTAACTGATCACAGCAGAGTCACTACTAATTTATGAAGTTGTAAGAATGCCTAAATTGGTGTTTTGACCACTTTTGGTTGTGTTTACCTCAATTACTTTAATCCTTCCTTCACAAAATCTGCTTTTAATTTTACCAATATCAATGTAAACAGAAAAAACACAGATTGAGATTTAAAAATCTGTCATCTTTCCTTCATAAAGAGTCATGAAAAGTGAGATATCTTTATTACTAATTATTACTTGCTATGTTGTTCTCTGTTGCTGCTACCAGAGGTTACAGAAATCTATGTTAACTTTGGAGTTCTCATTTCCCTGAGAAGAGGCCAGAGCTAACTGGTTTTCGTTTCACCCCATTAAAAAAATTACTTTCTCAAAACCTCAAAAAAATTGTGACAGTAATCAGCAAGATAACTCACAGATGGTAAAACCAAAAGCTGATACCCATTACAGGAATCAAAGAAAAACAAAATCATGAAAGCCTGGCTGTTTGATTCCTCCTCTCTTTTTGTTCCAGTCGAGGCTTTTTGGTTGACTCTCTGAGGTGCTAATCCTCAGTGCTGAATTTTTCAGGACTGGAGGGAGTCAAGACTACCTTTCTCTTGGCTCTTCAAGGAACACTGCCTCAATACGACACTGATGGGCAGGCAAGTATAAACCTGTCAGCAGATTTAGAAGCCCCAGATTTCTCACTTCTGGTAGCACTTTAATCCCATCAAAAATCTAAACTCATCTTTCATTTTTATTTCACTATCAGACCTATGCTTTACTGTCTCTGTAAATTATTTTGTGTCAGAAATGAACCTTTTTTCTTTTTTATGGTCATTCTAAAGCAGTCTGTCTATTTTTTTCCGTATGACTTGCAGTATGATCAACAGATTGTTAAAAAACATTATTCCTTTGCTGAAACATAGGAAGTAATCTTCCTTAGCTGTATGTGAAAGGCACTAAGAACACCTATTGTAAAGTAAAGCAGAGCAAACAGCACAAATGTAATCAGGTAACATTGCTGTGCTCTGGTCTGGCAGCTTGTTAAAAAAGAACAGTTTTTTCACTACATCAAATCATTTGGCCTCACTCAAGTCACCAGTAAAATTCCCACTTGGTGGACTAGAATAAAAGTGACCTAAATAAGTACAACAGATAATTGTTATTCTGCAACAGTTACATATAAAATATATATAAATATTACTGGATACTGTAATTGATCAAAAATAGGTGGCAGGATTTTGTAGAATCCTGGAGCAGTACATACACCAGAAGTATATCAGTTAACTGAAGCGTAGAATATTGAAAGATGAAGTTGCACAGTTTTCACTGGTTTGGTAGAATGGTGGCTGAGATTCAAAACTGTATCCAAAGTTCCATATTTCATTATAAGGAATGCTCTGGACAGTATTTACAGGTGTTTTGACATTCTCCCTCAGCAGAGTCTGATTTAATTATGAATGCAAGTGTTTATAATTTAAAAATCTGAAAATCACCTGTATTTATGAATGCATAACACTGATATTTCCCATGTTTGTGTTATTCTACACTGCCTTGTCAACTGGTGTGACCTTCCTTTTGACAGTTTGTGATCTAACCATGCATGCAGGTGATCACCATTTAAAATATATCAGTCACTGTCATTTTAACTCTAGTATTGTCCTACTTTTTGAAGCAATTCATATAATTAGTACTTTCCAGTCTGTTTTAATAAGGACCACAATTTAAAGAAGGAAAAGCATTCATTAAATGGAGCATTGAGTTTTTTCACGGTGGAAGACCAAAGAAATAATATATTGGTTTTCTTGTTAAAAAAAAAAAAAAGTATTTTTTAAAAAATACACAGATCATTCTGTTTGAAGAAACCCTCAATATTAAAAAAGCAAAGTGGAAAGGCAAGTCTTTATAAAAAATACAAGTTTAAATTTTGGAACATTGTACAAGGAACTTTTTCCAATACACTGACTTACAATATAAAATCACAGAATTATAGAATGGTTTGAGTTGGAAAGGACCTTGAAGATCATCTACGTCCAACCACCTTACCATGGACAGGGGCACCTTCCACTACGCCAAGTTGCTCAAAGCCCCATCCAACCTGGCCTTGAACACTGCCAGGGATGGGGCATTCATAATTTCTCTGGGCAACCTACTCCAGTGTCTCACCACTCTTAGAGTGAATAATTTCTCCCATATACCTAAACTAAATTTCCCCTTTTTCATATGAACCCATTACTCCTTGTCCTATCACTACAGTTCCTGATGAAGAGTCGCTCTCCAGCTTCCCTGTAGGCTCCCTCCAGATACTGGACGGTTGCTATGAGATCTCCACTGCTCTTCTCCAGGTTGAACAGCCCAGCCTTTGTCAGCCTGCCTTCATAGGGGAGGTGCTCTACTTTCCTTCTCAACTTTTTGGTTCCCCTCTGGACTTGCTCCAACAGTTCTATGCCCTTTTTATGTTGGAGCACCAGAACTGCATGCAGTATTCCAGGTTGGGTCTCATGAGAGCTGAGTAGAGGGGGAATCACAGGGATCCTCTCCCATATAATTTCTTATGGAAGGAAAAACAGTTCCAGAGTTTACCTAAACAGATCAGACTATTTTAATTTACTGCCTTCTATAAACCCTTTTTCCACTATCTAAAAGATCTGTAATAAAAAGTAGACCACCCTGTAACTTTACCTAGATTTTGCATCTAGAATTTATTTGAAGCCTGATTTTCCTGCTTATTTAGCCTTTTAAAGGTAAAAGGTCTTTGGGACAGTCACCAAGACTTGTTCTTTCATTTTAACTCAGCCCATATTACTAAATATTGGAGACTAATAGTCACTAACACTAGCATGCCTGTTCCAGAACTGCTTTTAACAAATGAAAACACACAAGCCTTAAAAAAACCTGGTTGGAAATCTCATTAACAATTTGTTTGACAAAACAAAGTTCCATTTTAATATACAAAGTCTCCCTTCCTTCTAGTGACTGTATTGGCAAAAAGCTGCACGTGCACACAAGGAGCAGATGGAAAACATGCCTAGCACTGCAGTACTCTTAATACTTTAATTTCATTATGTGCCGCTGCACCTATTTTTTCACATTGTTTTTGTCAGACTTCCTCTTTCAGAAAAAAAAAAATTATATGAATGACTTAGCTCATTTAATCAGCAGTTTTGTGAAGAACAGATTTGCAAATTAGTTTGAATTGAGGTAGCAAGGCAGGCAGGTGCTTCCATGTCGGGAGCTATTGAACTTCCCTGAACCCAGTCAGTTCATTCCTGGAATGCATCCATGCTTTAACAGATATTAAAGCTGAACAGGCTGCATATAAGTCATCTGTCCCTCTCCTTGCCAATATAAGTAGCTATCTGTACAATAAATATAACCAATCAAGCCTAGATTTTAAAAACCCAGGTCATGAATGTTTCACTCTCTATTGAGAGAGTATTCTTCAGTTCAGTTATTCTTTGGAGTTTGTATTAGATTTTATTTAGAACCCAAATGTTTTCTTCTCTTACTTTAATGGTACTATGTCTGACTATTGTACCTTTCCTCTAGATTAGAAAGACTGAGATGCTAAACTCACTGGCAAGAGTTTCCCTGATATAAAAATGACCAAGAATTTACCTTCAGTTTAGTCTGTTAAGTGACTACTTCCTCTTACTCACTGTATCAAATAACACATTCAGAGAAAACAGTTTTCCTGATTTCTGGAATAGTAGATAGGTCCTCCCACCAAAAAAATATTTTAGTGTTGGGGATAGGTCTTTCTTGTCCTACCCAACATGTTCTCATGCAAACATCCCAAACTGACCCATGACTGATAATGGTTTCTACTCAATAGATAAAGAGTAATGGACTGCACATCAAATAATGCCATTTGGGATATGACAGCCACTCTACAGCCTAACTAAAGAGTCAATACTTCAACAAGATGATAACCTCATATTTGCATTACAGATATTTAATGACAAAATAAATTTGTTTTTCTTTCAATCAATGATTATGGTCCTACAGTGGTATAAGAACAAAGCTAATTCCATTGAATGGTACAAAAACTTCAAAAAGAATTAAATTTGAGTAGTGTATGTATAAAATATGCTACATTTTTTCACAGTATTATACCTTCTCTTCACACTGATTTTGCCCTTATTTTTTTAACAAATTTCTCTCATGTAGCAAGTATCTTTGAATCTTTTTTTCTTTCTACAAAGCTTATGATTTTTTTTGGTTCATTTCTTTCTTTCATTCCCTTTCTTTCGTAGTAGAAAAGCCACTATTACTTCATGTAGCCTAAAGAAGTGTTTTTCTAACAGCACTTTTCAGTTTTGTGCAGGGAATATCTTTCTGTCTCTATGACAATAGTAGTATGTCAGTTAGCCTTAATATCCCTAAAAAAGCAGGTAAACTCATTAATAAATTGTCCATAACAAGTTCTAAACCATGTATTTTTCAACAGCAATGGTAGCGTTCCTCCAAGAATTCTTTGAAACTTCCAATTTTTTCTACATCCTCTAAATTCTAGTAACAACAATTTCAGATTATTAAAAACGTGTATTTTCATATAATGCACTCTCCTTAGGGAGAGTGGGAAAAAGCATCAGTTGACTTTAGGAAGTTTTCTTGTTGTACATTTTTTATGTTATCTGAAATAATAATAATTTTTTCCTGTAGTGCATATTAGTTCCAAGGAGAAGAGTCTAGGGGTTTTTATTTTGATTTGGGGGATTTTTTTTTCGGGGCAGGGAGGCAGGTGTTGGTTTGTACGGGTTTTTTCCTGGATTTCATTTCTAGGGCATACAGGTAGAAGTATGTGGACCAATCAGGAGAGGAATTAATCCTTGAAAAAAATAATTGTACATATGTTATTGCTCAATTTGTCTATCTAAAATACAGATATAAATATAAAATATGTTTTATTACACACACACAAACACATATGTACATGTATGTACAAGTGTGTGCGCGTGTGTTTCCGTATGTATATGTATATATATGTATATGTATGTATATTTTGAATTTTTCTGCTCTGGTTAAATAAAGTGGTATTTTCTGAATATCCAGACAGACAGCTAGTATGTAGCCATTTACAAAAATGCTGTCATAGCTGTTAAAAAAAGAAAGCACCTTTGAAAACTGTCCCTGAAGGGATTCAACTGTGTAGATTTGTGTCATAAGGACATCCAAAGAAAGCTGAAGTGGCTTATAAAAATCATTAGGTATCCACCCATTGACCTACAAGTAAAAGTTTATAGTCAGTGTTATTTTTATAATAAGGTGAAGAATTCAATTATATTTGAAAATTCCTGTTAACATGTAGGCGAATAGACAAAAGAAACTCAGCACATCACTTTTATGGACAGATATTAACCTTCACAGATGACTGAGTATATCCAGACTCTATAATTGTGTTTGCTAAAAACAAAGACTCCTAAGCTTCTTTCAGATGACTCAGCAGAAGTGTATTTTTTTTAATGACACTATATTGATCTTAACTGTATATCCTTCAAGAAAATCTGTGTGTCAGGAAACACTGACCTGAATTTTCAATGACAGCAGAAAAAAAAAATATTCTTGTTTTCTTGCCGGATTTAGAAATAGATTTAGCAGTGCGTCTAGTGTATACAAGAAAAAATAATAAATCCAGTGATAAAGCACCATTTCAAAAGTTGCTTCAATGACTGAAAAATTCATTCCAAACTCCTGGAGAGCACCTTAAAAGTTTCATGAAATGTATGAGATAGTGATGTATTTTCTAACACATATATGTTGCAAAGTAATAGAGAAAATAAAAGAGATAGAAATCCAAGCTAGGAATTTTTTTCTGGTTTTCTTTTGGTTTTAGTATTTTTTTTTTTTTCTTTTTGGCGGGGGGGAAGGGGTTGGTGGTTTATTTGTGGTGGTTTTAAATTTTTTTTGTACTAGAAAATATTTATCTATGCTTTCCAGAAACTGGTTTGCAGAACACTTTCAAGCTTGGCATTTGTCTTAATCTTGACTTAATCCTGAACATCAGACCCTGTATCTATTAATTCACTGAATTTTTTCTACTTGGATTCAGCATTTATGTCAAAGAGAAGTCACACAAATTAGGTGCCTTGTTTTTCAAATTTCCAAAGTTACATCTGGGTATATAAAGCCTGCCTATCAAACACCAACTATTGAACTCACCATCAAACACAGCAGTCACTGCCACTTGCAGATTCTCTGATACTGCATTTTACAGAGTATCGTACTGAGGAAGTAGCATCCAGTTCCCTCAGAACCTCAAGGCTTTACAAGTACAGCTAACATGTCCTCACTGCTGCCAATCAGACATAGCGGAAACCACTGTCCTTACTGAATTTCTACCAAGAATTCAAGGTTAATAGAATCATAGAATCATTTATGTTGGAAAAGATCTCCAAGATCATCAAGTCCAATCATAAACATGGCATTGCCAAGTCCACCACTAAACCATTCCTGCCACAGCTTCTTGTCTTCTAAATACCTCCAAGGACAGTGACTCAACCACTTCCCTGGACAATCCTTCCCATCCTTAACAACCCTCCAGGGAAGATATTTTTCCTAATATCCAATCTAAACCTCCCCTGGCACTACTTGAGACCATATCTTCTTGACCTATCACTTTTTCCTTGGAGAAGAGACTGAACTCTTTCCTTTGAAGAAAAGGAAAAAAAAACCCCAAGCCTTATAACATATAAAATCTCACATGTTCATGCAAGGAATCCTACCCCAAAAAATGCATTAAAACATTATCATTTTCATAAAATCGAAACTGATTTTATGGGAGGCAAAGGTAATTGAGGTGTCAAAAAAGTAATCTTTAACTTACCTTAAGATACTGACTACAGAAAAAGAGGTGTATTTTTTTTATGTACTCATCCATATTATGAGATTTTTATAATAGTTTTTTGCCTGTTTTATGTAAGGATATGATTGGCACTGAGAGATATGATGTGTGGAGGTCAGAGAGGTCTGACTAGCCTGAACATAACTCTTCATCCAGGTTACTGCTGGTAGCCAGAACTGGAAGAATCACTTCAAGTGTTTCTCCTCGGTCCTTTCTCTCTCTGCCATGTGTTTTTTGTTGTATCCTGCTACCTAGCATCTGCCCACTGCTTCAACAGAACTCCATACTTGAGATCTGGATAAATTAGCAATGCAAAGAAACTGAATAAATAGCTTCAGTCCTGTATCCAAAATTCCAGGCAACAATCCAAAAACATTCAATGGAGAATGTCACTAGAGATTTCCAAGGTAGACTATCTTTTTATTTGGGAAGAAAAACAGTAACATCTTTCTTCATTCTAGCTCATAGCAAAAGTTTGTTTGCAATCCAAAAATGGTAAAAAAAAAGAAGCTTTAAATTAAATAAAAACCTTACACTCTACATAAGTTGTTTTTTAAAACAGCTAAAATATTCACAGTGCTTTGGAAACACCTCTTTCATTAAGGAAGGAAAGCTGAAAAATAAAACCTTAACCAAATTAAAAAAAAAAAAAAGTCTTTCTCTGTATATCATAGCGAGGGTTAAGGAAACTTCCTTCTCTGACCATTGAGGAGCCACGCTGGCAGTCACACTGCCACCACCAGAGCCTTTCACTGCTTCCATGGAAGCCCCTTCACAGCTGGTAGCTTCAGTGACCAGACAGGTGCCACTCTTGACTCCCCACACATCCCACTCTCACAGTCAGACCAGGTTTCCTTACTTGTTCTGCTCCAGGTTTTCCTAAGGCACAGAAACAGCTGGAGCTGGTGCCTCCCAGGAGGGATCCCCACTAAAGGAGCCTCTGGGTTTTTATACACTCACAGTCCAAGTGCACAAATTCTTGGCTCTTCCTCCTGAATCCTCGGCTCCTGCCACATTTTTGAGTGTCTGGTCACCAGGCTGGGCCACAGCTCCCTGTGCTAGGCAAAGGGTCAGCAGTTCAAGGCCTCTTTGTTTGGGATCCCACCACCCAGAGCTCCATGTGCAGCTCCCACTGCAGCTGCTCACTGAGCTACCAGCACTGGCTGTATTCCCTAACAGTGACTGTGTTTGAATTTAGATTTTAACAGCAACAACTTTTTTCATTTACCTCTGCCAGCCTGAGGGACAGGTCCCAGGCACTCCCTTCAGACTGCAACTTGCTGGGCTGTAGCTATCACCTGAAGATTAGTTTGGGTCAAAGCTACAGCCCTGGCAGAGACAGCTGCTCCAACACGTCTTGGAAAATGTGCCCTGTGCTGCATAACTACTACTCCTTTGCTATGGTTGCTGGTGGATGAGCTAGATAGTTCCATGAAATTATAAAATGTTTCAGTTTATGTACATGAGTGATTTTTTTTGGTGGAAAAACATAGGACAATTTTTTTCTTGTACTTTTAAAAGGTGTTTTCAGAGCTTCCCTAGTGAATGATAATAAAAATATTTGCAGAAGTTTTACATTTCGTGAAAATTTGTGCTGGAGAGAGCTCCTCCATCAAACCAGCGCTTATTTAAGCTTTTTACAAAAAATAACTGTGGAGTATCTATTATTTTGAATTATATCTCATAACTCTTAAGCCAAACTTTAAACTGTACCCTGCCTGTACAATTATTCTTTGAAAAAAATCATATTTAAGTTCTGATTATTTTATTCTAACATTTTTGTAATGCTTAAAGACCAGAAAAGCTGTGTGATTCTTTGTGAAATTAAGAAATTATCAACATCAGTGTTCCTGTCTGATACAAAGGAGGAGTTATATAGAGTGAAACGCATTTAGTCTTGTGCTATAACTTTTAAACATGGCCCAATCATTCACCAAAGTTCTTTAATGAAGGCCACAGGTGCATTTTACTCTCTGAAGAAGAAGCTGTAGACTTAAAAAGAAGCAGCACCCAAGGTAAATTTGCTCAAATAGAGTAAGAAAAATAAGCTGAAAAAGGGAAAAAGAAGGCAAAGAAGAGTACATCATTTAGAATTATGTGTATTTCAGGCACACACTTCATAGGAAGTATTGTGGAAAAGGCTAGAATAAAAGTGCACAAATTATCACTGAAATTTTATCCATATTTTATTAAGCCAACAGACAAATAGTTATAGGTTTAAAAATACATGGAATCAAAGAAGTTAACTGCATTATTAGCACTTTAGAATCTTTATAGATTTTTTAACTATTATCAGATGGGAAGTATGTGCTTTTGGAGCTATATTTTCACTGAACATGGTGTCAGACCACCAACTGTCCCAAAACATCAGGGAAACCATAAGGACACAGAATATAAAATTGTGAGCTTTAAATCACTCTTCAAAAAACAGTCTAAACAAAGGCAAAACAAGCAGATAATCTGGTCATTAATTACAATACAAAAATGAGCTTTCAAAAAATATTATCCAAAAAAAATTTTTGAAGAGAAATTCTTTAAATGTATGTATAACTTCAGATTGAACCCTTTCTAAAGTTTTTGCTAGGTGATCCCATAAATATACACAGATGAATAAGTGCCCATAGAAGGGTAATTGGGTGTCTAGGGAATGGAATGCCTCCTGTAGAATAGGCAAAAAGACCTCTGTGCTTCTTCAGTCTGAAAAAAAACCAAGAGAAAACTGCGGTTTGATAAATCCTGCAGGAAAAAGCATTTCTATTACCAGCAAGACCCAATGAAACTATCAAGCATGTTAAACTTGAGAAAACTTTTCTTCATGGATGCTTAATAGAACATGTTGTTATGGCATGATGTGTAAGACTGAACTCTGTACAGAGGAATGATTCATTGAAGCCTATGAAGCGTAACAAAATGCTGCCTCCCTCAGAAAGGTATTTGTCCTTGCACTATCTCTCTTCATATTTACTGCTGTAAATGCAAAAGATATTACCCAAAGAGGATACCAACTGGTTTAACCCTTTTGAGAGTATTTGATTGTTTATGCAACCCTCTTTGCATGTCGACATTCAGAAGTTCACCAGAATGTACATTAGTTAGTTAAAAGCCATGCAAACTTGCAAATTTAATCTAGCTGCATATTTAAAATAAAAAAAATTTCTATCAATACAAAACTAATAAAATGGTGTTGTGGCAGAGGTGCAAAGAAAAATAACACATAGCTTAAATAATAAAGCCTATAATAATAAAGCACCTAGAAATTCAGAAGCAGCATATGTATTTCACAGGAATCATCCTCAGTTGTGGACATGTACTTTTCCAGGATCAGCCTATTTAATTTTATGTCTCTTCTTCCACTGAGGAATTTAATACTTTGCTTAAGTGCAATATGTTTACCAGAAACGATAGCAAAACTGCCATTTGCTGTAAGAAGTCCAATTTTTACATTCACTATTTATAGATTATTCTATTGGCCACCTTTTAATTTTCTTCATAGTGTCCTGGGTAACCCAAAATGTTATAGTGTTCCTCAACTACCTGTGCCCAAGATTGTTATTGTCTCTTTAAGAACCAGTGGCACAGCTGGAAATAGAACTGTGGGGCAGGGAGGTGCTGGTCCGTTTTAGAAAGTTCATCAAATTATTTGTTCCTGTGCAAATCTGAATATTAAAATTAAAAGAAAAGCAAATAATTGTTTTCGCAACTGAAAATAGCCTTTTTTATTTAAGATTGATTTGGAGACCTGTATGTTATGTCAACCATAAGATTTTGTTTGTCCTGTATCATAAGTGATGTTCACATAAATTTATTGTCTTTCTACAGTCTGAAGGGCAAGAACTCTATTACAAAACATGTCCAGAAATGTGTTATGAAAGTGCAAGATAATTACTGAAATAGTAATTATTCAAGAAACATTACTCTGAAAGATTTAAAATTAAAATGACCTTAGTAACAGGCCAAATGTTTGCTCATATTAATAAGTCACAAGTATATATTTCTGAATAACCCTTCATAGTGGTAGGATGTTTTTCCCCTCTTTAAACACTCTTAAATCAAAGTGAATAAAATTAAAAGAAAATCCCTCAAAAGAATGAGGCTATTATCAGTCATTGAGCTCATCAGAGTTCATTGGGGACAACAAATAATGCTATCTAATTAATTAGGTTGACAGCAAACTGTGTGACATATTTCGTATGGCTGGCTGGTTTAACATTCTAAACCCTCTTGTTTATTAGAGCTTGCATGTTTCAAATAGAAAAGGATGTTAGACATCCCATCTGCTGTGTAACAGAGATTCAGAAAAAAAAATACACTGAAGTCTTGATAAGTTCACATCACAATAACAAGACAAATGCAGCATCTTATCTGATATGCAATGACACAATTCCAATTGTTTCTAAAATTCTATTATTTTAATGAGGCTACTTGGAAATAAACATCCTACTGTCAACATGATTCCCTGATCAAAGTCTGACGTCAGGTTAGTCAATAAAATGTCTCAGTTTGAAATACCTCTTATCTCTGAGTGAGCACCAGTAAAATTTTGAAATGGAATGCACATCCTGAGATGGCACGTCTTGTTTACAAAGTGGTGGTTGGCAAATAGTGATATAATACTGACTGACTACTACGCGGAGCTGTGACTCTAATTATGTGCATATTCTGAAATAAATTTGTTAGAAAGCAATTTGCTTAAAAATGCATGATTCTATTTCATGCCTGAATGCACTTACGTGAAAGTACTGTGCTTCTAGTATACTTCAAATAGATTCAGCAAACATAGGAGGGGGCAGAAATCCAAGTATGCTACAATCAAGCTCTTTTAATTTTTTTTTCTTTTCAATAAAATATTTTATAAGTACTACTTTGTTAGCATAGAAATCCATATCATACATGACTACATAATACCGTATGCAATTATAAGTTCTTGAGTTCTGATTGAATCAAATGCAGAAATTAGGAAGCAGGACTACCTAAAATTAAAGCACATGACTGAGAGCATTGTCCAGATGCTCCTCGAACTCTGACAGGCTGGATAGTATGACTGCTTCACTGGAGGACATATTCCAGTGACTGACTACCCTCTCAGTGAAGAAGCTTTTCCTAATGGCCAACGTGAACTTTCTTTGATGCAGCTTGATTCCATTTGCTTGTGTCCTGTTGCTGGTTGCCAGAGGGAGGAAATCAATGCCTACCCCTCTGCTGACGGCCTTAAAGAATATATACATTGCAATGAGGTCATCCCTCAGCCTTCTCTTCTCTAAGCGGAGCAAGTCAAGTGACCTCAGCCACTCCTTGTAAGTCTCGCCTTTGAGAACTTTTACCATCTTGGTCATCCTCCTTTGGACACACTTCAATGGCTTCTAGTAAGTCCTTCTTATAGTGAAGTACTTAAAACTGCACACAGACCTTGACTTGGGCAGTACCACTGCAGAGTAGAGTGGAACAATCACCTCCCTTGACCAGCTGGCGATGCTCTTCTTGATGCACTCCAGGACACAGCTGGCCCTTTTTGCCTTTCTTTTTCCTATTCAAAATTCTTTTTTCTGAATTGCAGTTAGTTTCTTGCCAAATCTTGTTGATTTACTATTCGAAAAACAGGGAAAAATTCTCAAACTAGAAATGTTTGAGAATATGACATATTCTCATATCTACAGTCTAGGTGAGTTCTAGACATATTATGCATTAAGTTTATGTGGCAAATGCTTGCGCAGGATGGCTGTAACAGATCTCTAAGTTAAACGGTCTTTAAACTTTACATAGAGTGTTTTTCAGTGGGTGTTTATGTCAGGTTGCTTTCTATTTCTCTCTATTTTTTTTTTTCATGTTACAATATAAACAAGAACTGATTTATTCCTAATAAGCCCTTTTAGTCAGGAACATTTGGAACGAGTATAGCAAATTTGCATGAAATTTTATGTTTTATTGTTGATGCTGCATGAGTAAGAATGATTTTTACCATGCTAATAGACATGGGCAATATTAAACATGGAAAAAATTAAAGTTAATACTAGACTGTGTTAAAGAGATCAATTTTGTATCAGAGGAATGACAAGGCATTGTACCCTGTAATTATCATCTTAATAAAAAACAGAAGTCCATTCAATGTTTTATGGATTATACCAAAAATCTAAGACTGTATTCTAAACACACATGGAAGTCTGTTATTAACGGCACAGTTAAGAAATCTTTAAGATCCAAAGATCTTAGCAAAATCATAACATAGACTGGGACTCCAGCTGATCATGCAAAACACACAATAAACCATAAGGCTAAACAGGTTTAATTTTCATTATAGGTGAACAAGGAAAACTCTACCCAAACTTCCCAAAAAATGGAAGAAACTCTCCCTCCCCAAGAAAATAAAATCCAACAGCTAAAAAAAATCTTAAATAAATACCACTAAAACATTTTATTTAATATTCTGTTCGATCTTTCATCTTTGTAGGAAATAATTAAAAATCCATAAAAGTAAAAATTGAAGCTATCTCTGGAGCTGATGGAGTTGATTCACTTGTCAAAAGACAAGATCAAATTTTCTTTGAGATCAGAGGCAAAACAAAAAATAAAAATATTAATACCTATTACAAAAAAATCAGATATCCAAAAATTAGATATGAAAGGGACTGTATACCTAAAACTTGATAGGAAAAGTAGTGTCAGAAAGAGCAAAGAAAAAAAGAAAGTGTAAGGGATATAAGGTGCTTCCTTCTCTTTAAATTGCAAAGTCTCTGACTTTCCCAGGATGAGTTTTTTATTTAGTTCTTGTATTCAGTAGAATTTTACGTTTTTCAGTAAATCATATACAGCTGTTCCATGGGAAACTGGCAGAAACCATAATGCTAACAGGATGGGGCAAGAATGCCATGCATAATGTCAAAGGAATAATTCTGGATGACGACTCTGAATTTTATTCCGTGATTATTGACTTGTGTCCCGAAATGTACCAATGTTTGCTCAGGATTGGCTATTATCTGTCATTACGAATCTGGGGGAAAAAATAACCAAACAAAATACACATTATATTTAAAGTACTCAGAAAAACTGTAAATGTCATTAGGGAACATGAAATGATTGTGATAGGTCAGTGAGAAAAAACAAGTTTAAAAAATGCAGACACTCACTAAAATTGCAAGATTTCACTTCCTTTCCTGAAAGGAAGAATTTCATTTCAGGAAAGGAAATAAAATCTTGAAATCAGAGAACATAGTGGAACAAACACTCTGGAAAGGAGATAGGATAAAATAAAATGACATTGAAAAAAAACAAGAAAATTTGGAAATGGAGTGACTACAACAAAATGGACAGAGATGAAATGAAGTGCAGTGAAAAGGACCAAAACTTGACAAAATTATTCACACTGAAATCCCAGAATCAGGGAAGAAAGGTAAACAAAGAGACAGGAGAAGGAATTGAAGAAATGAAATTATAAAAAAAAGAGAAAATTCTGAAGCAAAGTGAGAACAATAAAAGCAAATGGGATGACATAAAGTCCAGTGAAATGGACTGAAGCTTGCAAAATTGATCCTCATTGATAACGCAAGATTTCATTTCCTTCATGACTGGAAATGAAATCTTACCGTATCAATTAGGATTAATTCAGCAAATTTTGGTCCATTTACATGCACTTTATGTCATCCCAAGCCATTTTATTGTTTTCACTTTGCTTCAGAATTTTCTCTTTTTTATTTTTAGCATTTCATTTCATCAATTTCTTCTCCTGTCTCTTTATTTCACTTAGCTCCCTGCTTTCAGGATTTCAAGGAGAAACATTTTGGAGAGGTTTGGTGCATTTCACTTCAAAAAAAGAACACCTCACTAAAGATTTGTCTCTCCACACCTTTCTTCTTGGCATCATCCATGTGATGAGCCCCTCAGCAAAAGCCTGCTTTTACTGCTCCACTAAGGGTTAGGCATATGCCTTGGTTTAGACTTGAAAAAATCACAATGCCTAGAGATTCAGGGACTCTGCAACTACAAAAAGCACGCCAAGGGGAGCACAGCACTGCCCCAACATTGCTCCCTCCACACCTTTCTCCTTGGCATCACCCATGTGCTTGGCACCTCAGCACAGGCTGCTTTTACTGCTCTGCTTAGGGTTAGGCTTACGCTAAAGCTTAGACTTTAGAAAACCACAAAGCCTAGTCCTCCAGGGACATCGAAACTGCAAAAGCCATGCAAAAGGGGAGCACTTCATGTTCTCTTACTATGTTTGATTACAATCACTGAATTTCTGAATATTCTTTTTATTTATTTCCATTGTTTTTAATTTCATTAGAAGCCCACCCCAGCTAGTTTGTTTCACTTTGTTCTCTGATTTCAAGATTTAATTTGCTTTCATGACCAAAACTTTTGTGCACACATACAAAAATATCTTTTTATGTAGAACTGGCTCAGATTAACTAAGTTTAGCAACAAGAAGGAGGCTCTCCCTCTTAGTCCTAACTACATAAATGGAATCTACTCTCTGGGAATTCTGTTTGTTGCAAAGGCAAAAAAAAAGTACAGATAAAAGACTGATTAACCAGATCCTCTCTGAAATATTACTGACTTTGAGCACTGACAGAATGAAAGTCAGAGTTATAAAGGATATTTGAGCAGTAAACTACATCCAGATCCTATTTCAGATTGTGAGATACAACAGAGGATAGCAGACAGTCTTACCTCACAAGTTTCTATGTGCAGGAATTACAGCAAGAACTTGAGTTTCTTTGGAGATTAAAGAAATATGACAGACAGTTTACCATACTGGAAACTTGTTTATTAGGCAACAATTAGACAACATTAATGCTGACAAACATGAAAGGATGTTTATAACAAAAGTAAAATTTTCCTGGACCTGATGGAGGTTAAAAGTCTAAAGCATTTAAAGTTGGTAGAAATTATGAACCAACAAATTTAGAAAGACAAAACAAAATTAATTTATTCTTTACAGAAACTGTATTTACACTGATATATAGGTAAAGATGCCGCATCAAGAGTGCCTATGCACTCTTATTTGACTTCTTAAGTTTATGCCAAAAGCTGTAACCCTATGATAAGAGTTTTGATTGATTGGAAGAGTACATTTCAGGCCTCTGAGAAGACATCTTTACAAATAGCATTGACTATGTATGACTGCTCCATCTTTGGAGAGTTCAAAGCCACCTTGGACAGGACTTTGTGCAACCTGGTCTAGTGGAAGGTGCACCTGGGCATGGCAGGGGTTTGGAATGGGACGGTCTTCAATGTCCCTTCCAATCCAAATCATTGTGTGATTCTGCACATGAAAGATAAAGGACTCCTCTCCTACTTCACCTAGAAATCCTATTTATTCACCAACTTTAGCTGTTTCTGCTGCCTTCTTAACAAAAAAATGACCTAAGAAACAGACAGGAAAAAAAAACCAAACCCACACAAACCCCCCCAAGACATTGTAATTGATTTACTCATTGTGTCATAACAAAGACACACTACATAAGTAAAAGAATACTTGGCTGATGCGCAACTTAGGTAAGGTGACATACCTAAACTTTTTAACTGTACTTTACATTAAATCACATTGGCTTGTATTAACTGTCAATTAATTACATACACAGGAAGAAGTAATACCAGTTCAGCTTTTACCAGTTATTTGGCTTCAGATTAAGTCAATCTGGTGTCTACATATGGTATTCAAGCTCCTGCCATTTTCAGCTACTCAACAGTACAGTGGGGTCTAAGGAGTTGGTTCTCTAAATAGACCCTAATATCTGATCAACTAAATTGCACTTTAGCGATCACATTATCAAAAGGCACAGTGCAGTGCCTCAAACACAAACACCTAGTACCACCTGAGACGTTTTTCAATATCCCATAACGACTTGTTAGTCCAAAAGGGTAGGAGTCTCATATAGATTTTGTGTTAGATAAGACATTCCCGCATGGATGCCTGAAATACCTTAAGGCATTTAAAATATCTTATCTATGAACTGAATCAACTGCATGCCCTTTCCTGAGACAAATCAGTCATGTCCATGACACATTAGGGTGACCTAGTCAGTAAATTCATCATTTATCTGCACTGTGATTTTTTTGATTTATCATGAACCAAATTCTCTAAAATACTTTAAAAATACATTCAGGTAGACCTGCAAATGTCTTCAATAATTACATCAGAAACAAATACTTTTCTTCCTCCTCCTAAAACAAAATTAGATTTTAATTGTGTAGATTTTATTGCTAGAAGAGAGTGGAGATGACAAAGTTTAAGGACAACATATAGGACATGTATGTGAATACATCATTGTAGCTATGTCTAATAGCCAATCCCAGAATATACATCTAGAAAAATAAAGAACACAGAACAGGTCTTACCTGTATTATTGAGTTCTCTTACCCTCTAAAACAAGATTGTCACAACTCACCTGCCTTGGGAACAGTCTCTACACTGGGCCATGTTGAGAATTAAATGCTACTAAATGGTTTTTCTTTTGCTGAGCTGTTTAAATTCTCTTGTGTGCAGATTTCAGCTTAGACATCAATTTCTCTTCTGTGGAGTCTGGCCATGTGTAAGTAAAATTTCAGTGGAGAATTCAACTCCATGGAAATCTTTGTACATGTTAAATTTTATATTAGCACAGAAACTTTTCCTTTGCAATTAATGAAACCAGTCATCTTGGTCTCTCTTTATCAGGTCTCATGGAACCTTTGAAACAATTACTGAAAAGTAATAATGCTTTATATCATGTATCCAACCTAACATTCATTTTGTTTTCCAAGCAAACATGTTTTACCCCTGAAAGCTTGAGAAACTGTAGTTTGTGCATGAAGACTAGAGTATGAAGAGACTTACAAACACAAGGTAAATGGTTTTATATTTTTAACTGAGGAGAGGAGGGGCGAGCAGAGGAATCAACTAAATTTCTTTCTGGTCTGGGCGTGTCCATTTTTGTCATTAAAAAAATTAAAAAAAAAAATAGAAATAAAAAAAGGTAATTGCTCCAAAGCAAGGTAGTTAAAACCATAGTGGGACTATTTCAAATGTAGTAGTTAACCCAGACGTTCCAAAAATCCATGCACTGAACTAGAAGGATGATTCCTGAATCAGCTGCTGTACTGACTGTTCAGAGAGGACAGTTATACTTCTGCTACACAGACATTTCCTTTTGTGAAATCTATTATGTAAAGAAATTGAAAACAAAACTGTAATTCTTCCTGCTATAGCTTCTCTGAGTGCAGAAGTTCTTTGAAGTCCTCCCAGGCTTCTGCCAATTTTCTTTCCAATTGTAAAACAACTGTTTGTCAGCTCCTGAAATATCCTGAAATAAACATAAATACTGAATATGTCTTCAAGGTTTTTCTTCAGATTTGTAATGACTAGTGCATTTAGCTAGCTCATTAGTTCCATAGTGATAGCATTTGATACATCTAAAGGGGGTAGTTTATGTGTCTTCTCACACCTTACCCAGTTTTCTGAATGATGCAGAGAAGTATCTGGATTGATTTTGATAGTATCCTTCATAGTTTTAAAATACAATAGACTTCAAAAAACAGTCTTGCAGATGGAAACAGTAGGAACACAACAGCAGCATAGAAGGGGGTGATATAAAAGAGCTGTGATTTACATAGACATGTACATGTAAAACCTCAGTATGTAGACCTTATCAATATTTTCAACCATAGAAAAAATCTTTTTAGCTCCCAAATGACTTCTTTGCCTCAGTGCATGAATCCAAACTTTTCATTTTAATGACAATCAGAAGAAAACTCAAGTAGAAATGAACTATCAAGGAAGAGGTAATGAGCAAATATTATTACCCTGTGTTTCAGATGTTTGTCACACACAAGCATGTTGCGGTGGCTCAGGCCCCGCAAGGCCCTGAATTGATCTCCTGGGTCCGTTTCCCCCCCCGCGATAATGATGGGATGGATGATTCCAGTTCGGACCCAGGAGATGACACGCCTACCCTTGACAACGGCACGTTGCCTGGCCTGCCAGTTTAAAGATCCCCGCCTTAAGGGCGTTTCTGCCGGCAGGTTGTTTCTTCCCCCATTCCAGAAGGTTCCACCTGTTCTGTTTGTTTATTGGTTAATGATGTGGCGCATATGTATGTCCCTGAGTTTAAATATTTATAAGGTTCTAGAAGCTTCTCTTGTTCCTGTTTTGCTATTGGTTGATGCACTGTTGTCCCTCCTATGGTTTATTCCCATTGGTCGCCTGTCATAACCCTTCATGTTGTAATTGGCTGTATCCTTCCTCCGCCCTGTCTCCTCCCCTTAGTTCAGCCCTGTATAAAACCCCATGCCCTGAGTTCCCTGCGCCTCTTTGGGACCCCAACACCTATGCTTCAATAAACCTGTTCCTGTTTCTCCACCCAAGAGGACCTCTCCAGTGTCTTTGTCTCCGTCGCTTCGCCTCTCCTTTTCATCTGCCCCAGCTCGACCTGCAACACGACGGTGAGCCTTTCATAAAGGGACCTTTGGCTTCTGCCAATCTTGCGCCTTGGTCGCAAGTGCTGTCTCCTGACCAGGCCACCGGGCGGCCCAGGGGTCAGGCGAGACTGCACAAGCACACCTCCTGGAGCAAATCACTTTAACAGTATTTTAAGCTAGTCTGTTTGCTTTACTCAAAATCATATTTATCGGCAAGGGAAAACTAATTTTATGTATCAAGCCACAAATTTATTGCTAAAATAATTGAATATTCACAGTTTTACCTGTCAAACCAGATTACATCCTGGAAAAGAAAATGAGCAGTTATTAGGTAATTTTATTTACATGTTGAAAAACCGAGAATTTATTGATATTCTTGTCTGTTGACATGGGAATCGATGTTCAAAAGAAGATTCATCTGACATCTTACATATCAAACAGCTGTCAAACAATTGGAACGCTATCTTAGGCATCTACTGGGTTTACTTCAGGGAAAGAAGCTGCATAAGGAAGAGAAAGCTAAATCACTTTGAAGTAGGACCACAAAGTTGCTGCCATACATAGGTGACATTTCAGAAATTTGAAATAATTTATTCAGTGTAAATAACTGTATAGTAAATGACAGATAGTTTTATCTATTGGATTTAAGGCCTCAGAGAAATGAAACAATTAAAAACCTGGAGTTGACCTGACAGGAAGATGTGTTAAAGTATGGTAAAGTTAGAGTTAAGAACACCACAATAAAATTAAAATATAATTTTAAAACCCTCCAAATTTATTAAAACAAACACAATAGAAAAAATGCCATAAAAATCTTACCTTTGTGTACAGCGAATATGTAAAGGTCTGGTTAGAGTGGTGGGTTGAGCCTGACAACTAAGTACCAACCAGAGGGTGAGAATCAAAAGGTCAAAACAAACAAACAAACAAACAAACAAACAATCATGATTAAGGCAGTTTTATAAGTAAAGAAAAAAAAAAAAAGAGAGATGCAAAAGCAACAACTTACCACCTGCCACCCACAGACCGATGCCCAGGCAGAGGTTATCTAGGAAAAGCAGTATCCTTAGTGTGGAGTCATGTGGTGTTAATTATGCCTTTGGTCAAATGGGGTCAGTTTTCACAGCTGTGTCCCCTCACAGTTTCTTGCCCCCTCAGCCTAGTCACAGGAGAGAGGCAAGGGAAGAATGCAAGACACAGTAAGAAGCAGAAACCCTTGGTGCTGTGCAAACAGTTCAGCAGTGAATAAAACACTGGTTTGTTATCAACACCATTTTGTCATAAATCTTAAATACAGCACTACACAGGCTGCTATGAAGAAAATTAACTCCATCCCAGACAGACCTAGAAAACCGAAAAAACCCCAAATAATCAGGTCTGCTGAGTTTTTTTCGGTCTATTTTATAATAATTTAATAAATAAATATCATGGAAAACAAAGGCTTTCCTCACATGTGAAGTAGTCATCCTTGGTAACCTTAGTCAAATATCTGCATTTTCATGACTGGATAGATTCTTTGTGGTCCCCAGTAAAGGCAAGATGTGCAAAGATCTTTCTTTTATGTCAATTTATTTATTTAACATTGTGGGTTTTATCCTAAATATAATGAAGCTAAAATATTAACTTGATGTCCCAAAGAAAAATATTTTATTCCAGTCAATGTAGAACATGGCCAAATGTTGCATTAGCTACCATCTGTATCAACATATTGTCAGCCAGGTGCAAATGCTTAGCTGGCAAATCTGGCAGTCCACCTTCTAGTTTTGTTTAAACAAATGGGTTTCTGTTCCTCTGGGATCCTTCCTCTGCATAATGAAACTCTTGGCATTTAATCTTTCCAAAACTTATAAAATGACATTTCTTTGCTTCTGTGCATTCATACACTGGCGCATTTCCTGAAGGTGTTCAAAGAACTTTAAAAGACTCACCCAACTCACAAACACATCTGTCAGAATTAGTAAGTTTTATGGAGCAATCCTTGCAAATGGCAGAGAGTAGCTAAAATTCAACACATATCTTTGAAAAACAACAGCAGAAGAAAGTATAATATTTTCATTTTATAATGTACCTCAGTTGAACATAATCAGTCTGTAATCTAAAGACAATAATTGTCTTTCTATTTATGTAAAATGTTAAAGTCCTGCTACAAACAAAATGAGGAAAATGCCTCATATGCAAAACCAGTAATTTACTGTTAGTCCAACTAAAGTTTTAACAGCCTTATAGTCTGACTCATTGGTATAGTTACCAGTATTAAATATTCACAGTCCAAACCAACACAGAGAAGCCTTGATAAAATAGCCAGTTTAAAATATTGCTCGAAGGCTTCCCTAGTATCTGCTGCACTGCTGGGTGGTGTTATGCAAACACTGCCCATGTGCAACTCCTGAGACTCTTTTGAGTTTGCTGGGCAGCGTTGAGAAGGTTTTGCTGCACCACCCTAATATCTTTCCAAGAGTGACATCACTCACAAGGAGGATTTCTTCCTTCCTTTACAGCAAGGTGAAGATCTAGGTACTGTATTCCTTTTCAGTCCTTGAATCTATTTACATCAATTTTCCCAAATTTTCTTAGCACGGTCTGCCTATATATACACTTTCTTTTCATTGACTTTCAATTATGTGGTGTTTCTATTCTCTGTCTAGTAGCAAAAATTAGTGAAAGTGGAGAAGGTTACTTCTAGCGCATCAAGGCAGTGCCATGTTCCTGAAAGCAGTCTTTGAAATAACTAATAAACTCACCAAAAAATTCAAATATCTTTTAACATAAAATATTACCTGTTGTCTACATTAAAAATTCCAAAGTTCTAAAAGTATGTTCTGTGGTTAAGAGAAATAATATTTTTAAGGGTAATTAGTATGTTACAGGGTTTTTTAATGTGTAAATATTTATATATAAATAGAAAATCAGAATACCCTGAATAAAGAAAATTCACCTTATTGCAATGTGTATACGTTTACGTATTTGCTTCTCCTTTCTTACAAACTATACCTGATATAGGTTATGTACAATGCAGAGATTTGCCCAGGTTGTCAACCGTTCACAGTTCCTCTGGAAATTTCTGGGAAACATAATTTTAACTTTGTATCCAAACTCTAAAATTGGTTTAAAGGTGACAGTGAAGAAAATAAAAGCAAATAAACACATAAGCATTTCAGAGGCTCAAACAGGGTCTTAAAAAAATTACTATTTTAGTCCTTTAGTTCACATGGCAAAAATAAAGTGTAAATATGGACTATCAGAGAATTAATAAAAAATCTAATCAGCCAATGGTTTTTGATCATATGTCTCATGAAGTGTTAGGTTTTGGTACTATTTGCATCCAGCCAGTGAAAAATGAAAAAGATAATATTTCAATCATACTCATTGCTATATATCCATCTTACTGTTTAACATATCAAAAACCTAAAAAGTTTTAATGAATTTCAAATCATTCTCATGCACACACATCACTTGCAATATTTAAGTTCAGCAATTTAGCTTAGATCCAGCTCTGTATTTAGCGCCATAGTGAAAATTTTTCAGTGATTTTAAACTATATTTTACATATCATACTAAATTTTATACTAAATATGCATTATATTCTATGTGGTTTCAAGACATATGTACCTTTTGCATCACATAGCTTCTGATGTGTGTATATATGTATATATGTGTGTATATATATACATATATATATAAAATGTTAACCAAGAATATTTCTGTAAAATTAGAGTTTTTTCCGAGGGAACTGCATAGTCATGCTGATTTGAAAAAAACTCTCTAGAACTGTGTGTATTATTGTTACACAATACAATTATAGAAAAAAATCATAGGTTTGTTTAAGGGTTTTATTGCTGGTTTAATTACCAACTTTTATTTGTTCTTTGGAAGACCCTACCACAGGCCAGGATATAACCGCACCTTAGTTTGCCCGTTCTAAGATCACCAGTTATATATATGACTGACAGTTTTTCTTACAGAGGGAGACATAGATATCTATGAACAAAAATTTCATTTTTATGTAAAAGTCATATTCAGTCACTCCATTGCTACCCCACCAGTGGGGCTGGGGAGAGAATCAGAAGGCTAAAAGATAAAGAACTTGTGGGTTGAGATATGGACAATTTAATAGGAAAACCAAAAACCACACACAACCAAAGCAAAGCAAAAAATTCACTCATCTCTTCCCATGGGCAGGCAGGTGTTCAGCCATCCCCAGGGGGTGGGGCACCATCACAGGTAGCTGTGACTTGGGAAGGCCAATGCCATCACTCTAAATATCTCCTTCTTCCCCCACTTTATATACAGAGCATGATGTCACATGGTCTGAAATATCCCTTTGGTCAGTTTGGGTCACCTGTCCTGGCTGTGTCTCCTCCCAGCCTCCCATGCACCCCCAGCTTCCTCACCAGCATGATAATACAAAAAGCAGAAAAAGTCTTGGCTCTGTGTAAGCCCTGCTCAGCAAAACCAAAACATTTCCATATTATCAACCTTGTGTTCAGCACAAATCCAAGACAGACTTATACCAGCCACTGTGAAGGAAATTACCTCTATCACAGCTGAAAACAGCACAATTTCAAACAGCAGAAAGGAAAAAACAAACAAACAAACAAAATCAAAAAGCCCCCCACCTTGTCAAATAAACAAGCTCCACTAAAATATGATTTAGCTTTCTTTTCAAAAGTAATGACATATATTTCTCTTGTTAACATAATGAAACTGAAAAAGGTAAGAAGAATGAGGAAAGGTAACAGCATGCAGAGGACAAAAAATTGGTGTCTTGTACTGATTCCAGCATACAAAAAAAGATTTCACATCTCTTCATCATCAGAGAAGAGAAACAGCCCAATGCAAAAGGCACAAATGTGTGTCAGGCGGGCTGTGTCAATGCAAACAGGAACAGACTCAAGTTTGCTACTACAAAAGTTGGTTCTACCCACATACAAAACATGGCTTCATAAGACAAAGCAAAGACTGTAAAACATGTATTTATACATAATGTTATTCTGACAATACATTTAACAGTAATTCTACACTCTAATAACCCTCGACACAAGCCAAATATTTTCATGGACCTCACTTTGTGTTTCTGTACAATCTTTATGTTGTTTCTATTTGATCTCTCATAGCAGGAGAAGATAGAAGTGCTAACAGCTGAAGACAAATTCGGAGAACTGCAAGTTGTCACTGGAAAAGACATGGAAAATTCTACCACAGATCAAATACATTTGCATACGCACAAAATAAATGAATTAAAGTTTCTAACGCAAATTTTAGAAAAAAATATCGCTCAGAACTAAAAATTCTGCATGTTCAGATATCACTGAAACTGAGGTAAACTAAATTATCCGTAAATGAAAACCCAATGGAATTGGCAGAATTCACTCTGTAGTGCTCTAATTCAACTACTGTGAATGTCAGGTGTAGGTGCTATTGACCTCATTTAAGTATCAAGAATCATGTTTTCTTCCAAACAATATATCCTACTGCCATTACTCAAAACAGGCTGGCGGACCAATAAGATTTTTCTGGTAGACAATAGTCACCTGAAAAAGCAAAAAGCAGCCACAGCCACAGCGATGGACGTGAAACTAACTGAATTAATTTCTTCTGAAACATATGATATGTCTTAATGCTGTAAGAACAGTCTCTTCCACAGGACTTTTATTTTCTAGCACACATTTTTCAAGCAGCACTTACACAAGCACATAGTTGAAATTTGTGTAGTTACACAGCATTCAATAAAGCGAGATAACAAAGAGGTTTGTTGTTGTTCTTGTTTTAAACTAGGAAATATGAATTAATTGAAACCAAAATGCTTTAAGCTAACATGGCAATTCCCAGAAAACCCTTCTGAAGAAGTAGCAGATGTTATTTTCATTTCAAAATCAAGAAAAATTGCACTGTATCAGGCTCCAAATGTCCTGATGTTGTGATAAGGGTGCTTATACTTAGTATGATATTCCAATATTCAAGTGTAAGTTTAACAAAAGTAAGCTACTTCATTTGAGGGTATGAAAACTCAGTCTGTTTCTGGAAATACTTACAATGAAATTTTGTTTTTCTTCACTGGTGCAAGATGTAGCTCTCTAAAACCTTGAAGGAGATTTCAACTCCTTTTGAAAAATAACAGTTTGAGAACTTGTAACTATTGTATTTTAAATCTGGGAGTAATTTTCTGATTGTGGAGGAATCTCATTGCTGTAGAATATCAGCAACACAAAATTACTGCATGCCAAAGGATTTCATCATTTCTGCTTCTCATTTCACAGGAATCCAAAAACCACAAAGAATGGAAAAAAAAAAAAATAGCCAGGCTATTTTAAATCACTTACGTGAACTAGAATTAATTTTGTCTGAGCTAGAGCTGGAGGTCTGAACATCAAGTAGTATGACTGTTACTATGCAGACAAGTCGGGTCTGTATCAGTAAAAAGCTTCCACCCATCAACTCCTGCCCCACTCAGACATGCACTATCTGCTGATACCTTCCCAAGGACTGCCAGGCCAGGCTCTGACCAGGTTCCATGTCTGCCTCTGGCAGCCACCTGGCTCTGACACCCAATGGGTCTGTCTCGAGCACCTTCCCTGTGCCATGTTCCATGCCCACATAACCACGTTCCTTCAGCCTCTTTCTCAGAAGGTCTTTCGAATCAGGTGTCAGCCCAAGCCACCAAGCAGGTTGGTTCATAATGATTCTGTGACCTACCTTTCCAGCGGTTTCAGTTTTAACTCTTCAATGACCTCTCTTGTTGACCTGTGGTTCACACAAAGGCACCTTATTCTCTGTTCTTGTTTGCATTTTCCTGTTCACCCTGGCTCACCATACTTAGCCCATTTGCACTGAACTGAGCTCCTGGCCAAAGTGATACCATCATACTTCTGGATCAATTGCTGATTTATGAGTATGATGTCAAGGAACTCTATCTGACTTTAAAAATTTTGGATGAGGCTGAATTTTTTCCTCCTTAATATCTCACATGTTTACATAGATTTGTCCACGGTCTCCAAGTAGTATTGAACTGTAAAAAAATGCTTAAAAATTAGGTAAATGAACTGAATAATCTATTAGTTTCAAATATCTTTTTTTTCTTTTCCCAGAGGGCCTTTTAATGAAATTTCACTTCCAAAACTGATACTGCAAAATAGCGAATAAATATGTGGCTATATTTATCAATTCAGAATTCTTTCCAAATCAACCATAATGGTTATAAACACAAAGGTAAAGGTATCTTCACTTGCAGTTCTGCAAACTTAGTCTGAGGTCTGATTGTTCCCTTTTTTTGCCTACTGTTTTCCCTAGCAAGAGATAAAAGTCAATAGAGGCTCTTGGTTGTCGATGCCTAATATGCTGCTGCAGCTTTTTTTCTGCCAAAGTTTTTGATTACAAGAAAATAGAACTAAGTTCCTTATCTCTCTTTCCTGTGGTATGGCATGCCAGCCAATAAAAAATGGTTTAACTACTTATTTAAGGGGCAGAAAATTATCGTTGATCCTGAATGCATGCGGGGGCACTGATTCTCCACTGCACCCAGAGAATACAAGGTGACTGAACATGCTAGGTGGAAGCCTAATTTCTGAACTGGGAAAGGAATGTTTTAGTGTTTCTCCAGGTTACCTCAATTACTTGTTATGAACAGGTGAAAATATAGTTTGGAAGTGGGTATTGTCCAGCAATATATTGGACAGATGCTCTTCAGTTCCATGAGGTTGAAATCTGTGGTTTTACTAAAACATTGTTTCATAAGAATGTCCTTCGGAAGGACATTGTCCTAAAGGACAGATCTCAAAAGGGACACCACCAGTGCTTTCCATAGACTTGTCTGCCTACAAATAGTTTTCTGGTTGCACTCCAATCATGATCCACAAACAATAGAAGTGCTCAGAGACAAAAAAATATTTTGCATATGTTTGTTTTCCAGATGAGGATGTATAAGACTGAATAAGTAGACACAGAAAGAAAAAATACATTACAACTATATTCTATACTACAGCTCTTGTATTATGGTCTGAAGGATTGTAGAATTTAACGATTATATACTAAATGCTTTTCTGTGTACATAGTACCTGACACCAGAGCATAATGCCAAACTATTAGGTTCTATATCAAGGAGAGAATGTTTCCCTTTCCTTTACAGGAAACGTAATGTATTTTCAGTAGTTTCTGTCTTTGAAAGCAGTGGCTTCCTTCATATGCAGTCCAGAAACTTTCCAATTTCTTGTTGCCTGAAAAACACTTTACACTATGTTTCATTCAATAGAACTCACATTACAGAATGAGAAATAGCATGCAAATAATCATGTATCTAAGACTGTATCATGGTTTTATCATTATGAGGCATGGCATACTTTCACTGAATTTTTGTTTTGATTCACAGCCTAAGTGGGATGAGTGTGTTCTGTCTGTGTTTACTGCATATCATTGTGTAGAGCTTCAAGATCTTTTCTGAAATGAAAAGTGCTACATATATTAAATATGGATTATAACTTATTCAACATCATTTATTATTTATATTAAACATACTCTGTTTTCTTAGGAGCAGAAACAAATATTTATGTTAGGCTAAATCTGGTGGTTTTCCTATGCAGCAAATCCTATTCCAATCCAAATCTTTCGGTGCCAGATAATTTTGCAATTTGGATTTCATGCATACATTGTTATGATTTTGTTATGCTTTTAATATTTTCCAGAAACAGTAGAAATTAATGTACCTATAATACACCAATAAAAATTAAAAGTACATAAAATCTTCCCCAAACTTGCATGCAGATGGAAATGCACTACTTTTACTTCACTACTTTTATTCTCTAATGACTGTATGTAATTTCTGTTGACTGATCAGTGTTAGAATGAAAACACTAAACCAGTTTAAATGCTTAGCTAGAAAGCTGAGCTACAGCAGTTCACCAAGCAGCAGCTAATCTGCTTTAATTGCTTTTCATTGTACCAGTTTGATGCAAAATACAGATTTGTAGTCACATTTTGAAATTGTGGTACAGTTTTTTGTTGATAGTGTAGTAGTTTTTACAAGTTCACAGTATATATGAGTTAAGATACATATAATAAACAAAAGTATCTTGTTCATTGAATGTGTGGTACCTCAAGTTCACATACTCTCAAGGATACACATGATAAAATATAGTCATTCCTGATATAAAATGTTCCAGATAAAAATGGATTATAGAGGTTGCTATTAAGTCTGTGTACATAAAATAATTATCTACATATTCAAACTCCAAGAGTTCTAGAAAAAAATATGAACATGCATTTCCCCAACATTTCTTCTGTTTATACAAAAACCCCTACAGACCTGGAAGTATTACTAGGTGTAAATTTCCTCAACTTGCATACCCAAAACAACATAAATTACTTTGTCACTCCTACAGCAAGTTGATTTGAAGTTTGATTCATAAAGTAGAAAAAAAATCTACCTCCATTTGAGTTTGACATTGCAAAATTACTTCCACAAGGACAGCTTCAGTGTATATTAAAATGAGGACTGATAATATCGTAAGTACATATAAATGGAATCACACCAGATTTGGGAAGAAGGAGTTTTTTCACTTTAAAAGGAAGGATTAAAGTTTAATCTACTCCTGCTGTTTTAACAAAAGTACGGCTGCAATAAGGATGAATTACATGGCTTTGAAAAACTCAGGTTTGAAACACTTTTGTTTGACTTTTGGTGACAGGCTACTTTATTTTGGAATGCTAGCTTCCAGAGTAAAAAGAGGATTCACTGAGCACAACTTCCTGCAGCTCTTACTGCGATAATCCTGCCAATATGTGTAACAATTTCCCTCGTTGACATGTTTGTAGTATAAATGAGCAGAATATATTTCACCCATTCGAATGGGTGGAATGAATATATTGCATTTTGGCAATTATCGCACAGTCAATATTAAGTTCCATTTGATGTAGTCGTATTATCAAATGAAATTTATAAAGTTTTTAAGCTTGTTGCCAGAAGGAAATTAGCGTAATTTAAAATTGCCTTTTCTAAGTGAAAAATCTTTAATCTAGTTCTTTTATCTGAGCTGAAGGATAGATGAGGTAGAACTAGTTAAAACAGCCAGGAATGAAAGATAAGACTGTAAGCAAATTTAGGAGTCCACATATTTTCTTTTAAATTGATGTTCTTAGTGTATCAAAATTAATATTGTTCTCTGAAGTCTCTGATCTCCAGCAATGAAAATACCACCTTAGTTGACAATATTTTATACTGACTCAAATGGAATGTGCTGGCACCTTCAAATAGAATGTCTTTCTGTCTAAGGTCAGCAGTCACGATTGTGTTATTTTTTAGAACCTTTTTTTTTATTAATAAGACATTAATTTAATTTGCTGTGTATTTGGACTTGTTTTTTAAATCTTCAAGTAAAAATTATGCTTTTAGAGTAGTGTTCAGCTTCAGGTAATGTAGATGTCGAAGGACACAATGTCTACCTCTATGCTAGGAAACCCAAGTAACTTGTATGTTCTTTCTCCTTTGACAGATCTCTGAAGTAGGTGAAGAGCAGAGAACTTCTGAGCTTCCAAATATTCTTCTTCCATCAATATAACAAAAGCTGTAGCTCTGTGAAACCTTACTATCTTCACATTAATGTCTAAATATTTTAAGAAAAACATGGAAGAATTGAAACTGGCCTGCACTTAACTGAGCTGTAAAGTAAAAAACTGCAGGGGACTTGCAGGAATGTTTACTCCTTCACCTATCAGAGGCACCATTCTCATCATCACTGCCAAAGTATCCTAACCTTTTTCATTTCAAAATTTTGTTGTTCCTTTAAAATAAGTACCAATAGGCATGTATTTAATTCTCGGTTAAGCTACTATACCTCACTCCTCACAGTGCTGAGATGGAAACTTCCATGAAAATTACAGTTGATAAAAAATATTACCTTGGCAAAAAAAAAAAAAAAACAACCCTGAAAGCATGTCTGACATTTAGCCTCTTACTAATTACTGTTAAAATTCAATATGTTTTTATCTAACAAAATGTTCCTAAGAAGATCTTAGAGATCACGTGATCTCTAAGGTGTTCCTAAGAAGATCTTAGAGATCACGTGATCTCTAAGTGATACAAAAAGTAACTGCACTCCATGGAAAACTTAGGAGAAACTCATTGTGAAGCAGCGTACATTAGAACATGACTTTACATGACCAATATTTTAGTGTAAAATACACTCTCAGAGAAGATGAAATGGAAGCCTAGTTTCAACAGATGAAGAACTGAAGTAAAACATGATTCTGCTTCACTATCTTGTTTAGATTATGGAGGTAGAAATTTCGGTTTCCACACAAATCAAATTTAAAATCAGACTATTAAAGAAATAGGGTAATTATGATAATACGTGATTTTTTTCAATTATTATTTTCAGTAGCTCGATAAAAGTGCAATGAACTTGTAAAAGTAGACAGCTGGTGTCAGATAGAAAGATAACCAAGAAAAGATGACTAATAGAGAAAAAGGGAGTGAAGCAGAGAGAGACTAGTTTGAAAAATGTGTGATGTAGACATCTGGCCACTGACAGTGCTGTCAACAGTAGTGGTGACTTGGAACTGTCACTGGAAGCGAAGCCTCATATCACCCAAAAAAAAACCCCCAAAAACAACAGAACTATAAATAAATATGTAACTAAATAACAAACTAAATAAATCACAAGGCTGCAGGATATCCTAGGTGAGGGAGGAAATTTATCTCACTGTAACATCTCCTTCATATGTCTGACATATGAAGCATTCTTGAACCCATGGCTGAGTTCACTTTCTAAAGAAGTACTTTGAAGTTCTCAGTCTTGTATATGTAAATATTTGTTGAACCTCAGTCTCCCACATCTCCGCTGAACAAAGAACTTATTGCATTGTAAATTCAGACTCTTTCTGTAACAGTCCCCAAATACTTTTTATAGATAATATGAGAGCTCCACCATTTGACATAAAGAGATGCACCCATGTCAGAATTTGGTTCTTCTAGAAGAGTGGAGAAGTGGATTAAGTTCTGAGAAATGTTTACTGGCAAAAGATTCCCTCTCAGATGCCAGCCGGACATAGAACTCTGATAAATATGAACTTTTTCCTGATCAGATCCCCTAGAATCCCCTAAAATGCTTTTTGAACTACATTACAGTATTTAGTTTAGATTAAGTGCTTTTTTAAAACTCTTTTCTTAGTCAACAGACGTCTAGCCATGTTGTTTAGTGAGCATGGATACTTTGAAGGCATGGTCTTGAACACAGCAGTGTCTCTTTTGAATCTTAAGCCTTCTATTCTCAATTGCCTGCCATCTAAGATTTACTTACTTGGCAAAGGTACCTCATAGTCAACAGTATTGAAGTCTCAGATGCTCCTAACTAACTTTCTGACAGGAAATAAAATTACCTTATACAAAGGTAGCTTAGACTCCAGACAAAACTACACTTATTGTTAAAGGTGACAGATCTTAATACATTAACCAAAATTTACAAGCTAACTTAGTTCAAAAATATCATGATGAATTTAAGCCTTTGAAAACCTCACTCCTGTAATGGATTACCAGTAGCTTGACACCACCAAAATCAAATTTTGCTGAATTATTACATCATTCTTTTTCTTCAGAAAGGAATATATGGGAAGTTTTTCTTTCTTGTCTTTTTCTTGAGCCCCACAGTTTCATTATTAGTAAGTCCTAATTAATCGTTCACTCTACAGGGAAAAACCCCTTTGACTTCAGTGGCAGTGGAATTAATCCTAATGGTGATCAAATATGTTCCTGGAACAACTTCAATGTTTGTGTGTGACTAGTCACTACTTGCCTTTGAAAGGCAAGTAGTGACTCACACTACAAGAAGGACCCTGTTAATTTCTACAGGATAACTTTTATTCTTATATATATATATATATATATATATATTCCTCAAATAAGCTAAAACTTCCTACTTAAAAAAAACCAAACACAAACCAAAACAAAAGCCCACATAACCAATTTAATAAGGAATATACTTTTTACTGCTTAATTACTTGTTGGTTGATTGATTAGGTATTTTGACAGAACACTTTTACATCAAAAATAGAACATGACATCAAGATGTGAGGTTTTAACAGGGAAACGTGAAGGAAAATCACAAAAGCAATAAGCAAATTTAGTAAACCATTAAACAGTAAATTATGCAAATAGAAAAGCAGAACAAAATTAGACTAGGGAATCTGAACATCACATTTCTTCCCTGAAAATCATAGAATATATTTTACTTTACATATTACACACATTATAAAAGCACAGACAGTCACTGATACTAGAAAACTTCACAGTAACAAGCAAAAGAAAATATAAAATATACTGCATACTGAACCAGTTATATTGAGGTTACAGTGTTTTCTAAGCTTGTTCTCATCTAAATTAGCAAGGCTTACCACCACTCAAACCTAATTTGAATTGTTATTTGCAGTCCTAATTGCCAAAACCTCTGCACAAAACTAGTGATGGAATTCTACTTTCATTATCCCTCTGTTTCAGCTGATAGTTAAACACTCAATATAAAATGATCTTCCTCTGTTAAAACATACTGATTGAATTTAAACTGTCAGATCTTGTTGCATTTATCACTATGACTCTTGCAGCGGAGAATAACTAGTCATTTTCTTTTCAGGTACTTTCTTCTAAACTTTTGGCGTCAGTGAGAGAAGGCAATAGTTGAACAGGTATTTTAAAAACATGGCACTTTTTTTGCAACAGCCTAGAGAGTATTATGACACTCAGGTTTTGGATCACTAAATGTGATGGAAATATCCTCAAAGATGATAGTGGGATTGATGAATGGCCAATCAATCTAGAGTAAAGTCTGCTCTTCAGTGGGCTTTAGACAAACATTATATATGGTTATCAGTCTAAACAAATTATAGTGAAGTTCAAAGGAAAGATAAAGAACATGGAAAATGACAGATCTGTACCAGGTGATTAATTTGTGGGTTTTTTTTTTTCCATAATCTGCTTTCAATTATTTGAGTTAAATGAAGAAGCTGAATTGACTGGTTAAAATTTACACAATTTACACAGTAAATAATCAAAAAAGTTGTAAATGTGCAGAAAAGAAATAGGTTTAAAGTGCAGCAGAAAGGGTTTTATGGATTTTTAAGATATCAGATAGTTTAGCATATGAAGTATAGTTACTTTAAAAAATATTTTTAAAGGCAGTAATACTGCCTATTTTTGTTAATGGTCTGAAGTTTATTTGATAAACATAACATAAAAAGAGAAAGTCATACTGAAATAGGATTTGCAGAATGTAGCATGTTTTTAACTCACATAAACAGGTATTGAATAAGTACATCCTATCTCATAAAATCCTTTTAAGAATGCATACAATAATGTAACAGTTGTATAGCATGTATATTGCAGAAATTCCTTTTTAACTATCAAGAAAAATGAAATTATTTATTTTGGTTTTTCCTTTCTCGCAAAGCTCTCTTCTCTTGCGGAAATATTTGGAGACATTGACAATGCTTTGTAAGACTCAAGCAGAAAGTATTAGCATATTAGTCTATGAGTGTAAAATTAATGAAAGTAGAAAATAGAAATGGGGCAAACTGATTACTTTCTTATCCTTGATACCAATATACACATCATTTTGAACTCCATCATATTTTCATAGTACTTTTGGGTCCTATTCAAAGATTTATAATGCATTTGGTATTAATATTGTTATTTGAGATATATGTTACTTGTATTGCTCTAGGAGCTAGGGATCTTAAGCAGATACGCAAGTATGACTACAGCAGGCATTGTAAAGAATAATAATTTGTTGTGCAACTATTGTTTTTACTAACCAAAATATTCTCGGAATATTGGTGGCATTAGTCCTACTCCACCTGTGCTGTGTAACGGAAATGTCCTTCAAAAAAACAGTTAATAGAACTTCCCAAAAGGACAGAACCCACCACCAGAGTTCTTCCTTGAACTCTGAAGAAATAGGAGCAGAAACTGGGTGACATAAGCTGTGTGCAATCATTCATAGAATCATAGAAACATTAACATTTGAAAAGACCTCTAACCTTTGACAGGACCTTTGACTGAAGACCACTTTGTCAACTAATCCATGGTGCTAAGTGTCACATTCAGTCATTTCCTGAAAACCTCCGGGGTAGTGACTCTGCCACTTCCTTGGGCAGTTTGTTCCAACGCTTGACTACACTTTTAGTGAAGAAATTCTTCCTGATGTCCAACCTGAACCTCCCCTGTTGTAGCTTGAGACCATTTCCTCTTGTCCTATTGTTGACTGCCTGAGAGAAGAGGCCAACTTACACCTGGTTACAACCTCCTTTTAGACAGTTGTAGAGAGTGATAAAGTGTCCCCTAAGCCTCCTTTTCTCCTGGCTAAACAGCCCCTGCTCCCTCAGCCATTCCTCATATGCCTTACTCTCTCCAAATTGGAGAGACCTGAATTTGAAAGGTGGACTACTTGGTGGATAAGGAATTGGCTGGATGGATGGATGCAGCCAGAGAGTTGTGCTCAATGATTCTATGTCCAGCTGGAGGCTAGTGAGAAGTGGTGCCTTGAGATTGGTGCTCTAATTTCTTTATCAATGACATAGGCAGTGAAATCGAGTGCACTTTCTGCAAGTCTGCAGATGACACAAAGATGAGCAGTGCATTTTACACAACAGTAGGAAAGGATGCCATCCAAAGGGACCTGGACAAACTTGAGAAGTGGGTCCATGAGAACCCCATGAAGTTCAACAAGTCCAAGTGCAAGATGCTCCACCTGGGTTGGGGCAATCCCAGAAATGAGTAAAGACTGGGAGAAGAACTCATTAAGAGCAGCCCTGCAGAGAAAGACTTCGGGGTTTTCATGGATGAAAAGTTGGACATGAACCAACAACATGTGCTCACACCCCAGGAAGTCAGCTGCATCCTGGGATCGATCAAGAGAGCAGGTCAAGGAACGTGATTCTTCCCGTCTACTATGCCCTTGTGAGATCCCACCTGGAGTACCGTGTCTGGAGTCTTCAGGACAACAAAGATGTGGACCTACTGGAACAAGTCCAGAGGAAGGACATGAAGATCATCAGAGCGTTGGAGCACCTCTCCTAAGAAGACAGGCTGAGACAGTTGGGCCTGTTCAGCCTGGAGAAGAGAAGGCTTTGGGGACACCTCATAGCAGCCTTCCAGTACCTAGTGGGGGCCTAGGAAAAAAAAGAAACACAGACATTTTACATGAGAAGATAGTGATAGGACAAAGGGGAACTGTTTTAAAATAAAAGAGGAGAGATTGAGGTTAGATGTTAGGAAGAAATGCTTTACCTTGAGGATGGTGAGGCACTGGCACAGGTTGCCTAGAGAAGGTGTGGATGCCCCATCTCTGGAAGTGTTCAAGGCCAGGTTGGATAGGGTTCTGACCAACCTGTTCTAGTGGAAGGTGTCCCTGCCCATGGCAGGGGGTTGGAACTAGGTGATCATTAAGGTCCCTTCCACTCCAAACCATTCTATGCTTCAATGATTCTCCTTACCAGCCAGATTTCGATGCACCGCAGGTGGTTTGGGTATGTTTGACATGGGTTTTGGTGATGCTGAATACTCTCAAAGGATAATGAAAACACCAAAGAAAATGGAACACAGAGTAAAAGTAAAGCATGCCATTCGTTTCTCAAGTGCTTTCTGAAGTGCCATCACTTGGTGTTCTGGGATTTAAGAACTGATGTTGTGGAAAAGGAATAAGACATCAGGTGAAGTTTATTCTTCGTATCCACTCATATACAAGGCAAAAAAATAATTACATTATTACTTGTTTATACCGCAATTTAGTGTCTATTGTCATTTGCAAGCAGAGAAGCATTTCTACCTGCAGATGGGATTTGTACGTACCTGTTGAGTTGCCAGATGTCTTGCATTACCAAATTACTCTCACACACAGTTATTGAAAAATGAAAGGATTGGAGGAGGTCTTCATAACTTCTATGGGTTGTTTGAATTCATAGTTTGGAAATTTTTTAAAACTATTGGCTCTTGTAGGACACTAGAAAACAGTGAGGACTTTTTCTACCTAATTTTATCTTCTATGTAACTATTAAAAATGTAATTTCTGTCACACCAGACCAATACAGATTTTTCACCCTCTCACTGCTTTACAACATAATTAATGGGGCTACACTATGACTCACAATATTAAACTACTGTAAAACACATTTTCAGAAGATATTTATAGATAAAATATAATGGTTTATTCTGTAAGAACTTTGTGTGAGGTTTTTTATTTTGTTTTCAGATAGGACATGTAGGTATTAATTAGATCATACTGCTTATATCGTCCATATTTTTCTCAGTTCCAAATCTAATTCTATGCAAGTTAAGAGTTATTCACTAGCTTTAGCAGGAACAAAATCAAAAGTTTAATGCCAAATGTTAAGCTTAGTGGACTATTTTTTCTCATTTATTATTGTAGGATATCTTAACACTAAAGAAATCAATGAGAATTTAGTAATTTATTTCATTGGGTCTAGGTATCATTTGGAACTGTTGATCAACCAACTGATAGGTTTTTGAATTTATTTCACTATTTTGAGAAGAAAATGTAAGGGTATGCTTCACTAATTGGTTTAACAAAGTGTCACTTTAATTATAGTTTGTTAAGTGCCAAAGCTAAACCTTTTTATCATTTCAACAGAAATGCTCTGTTTAGGGATTGGTCCATTAAGAAGTGAAATGGATCCAAGAAAAGAGCAATGGGGAGTTTAAACAGGTATAAAAGTTTCATGCATTGAATACAAAGTTCTGGATAAAATCTGAATTGTAATATAGGTAACACAGAAGCACTTAGGTACACAGTTATTATTCCAGTTTGGTTGCCTGAGATTTGGAAAAAAAACCATTTCATATAAGAAAAAAAAAGGCATTTGTTCAAATAGATCAATTAACAAAATGGAAAGGGTAAAAATACAAGCTGTTGACCTTCCATACATTACTCAGTATATTATTTTAGCTATAATTTGCTCCCTATGTATGTAATATAATTCTAGAATAAAATCCTGGAGAAGAAATACAAAATGCAGAGGCACAAATTCCTTAAGTGAAGCAAAATTCAGATCTATTCTTGTAAATATTCACCTAATTGGAAATCTTACCCTTCCCTGAATTCAGGTTTAAGAAAATAAAAGGTTGAGGAGGAGGGAGGGGAAGCAACTAATTCTACATGAACAAACACATTATCTTGAGGTCAAACATTTGTCAAACATCTGTCAAATTAAATTTTGTCTGATTTAAGGGGGAAAACTGTATTTTTTTCATTTGAGTCATTTATTATCATAAAAGTTAAGGTAATTTCTAGGCATACCAAGGGAAAACAGTCATTTCAATTATATACGTGCTATAATAAAATATGGAAACTCCATTCAGCTATATAGGGTTGTGTGAGTGTACTGGTTATAGTGACTGATATTTTTTTAATTCTTCAGTTAAAATTTTTACTGCCTCTTTATGCTCCAATTTCCACACTCAGGGTTTGCCCTCCTTTACTTTACCCAGTTATTTTCCAGATGGAATTTCAATTTCTGCTTTATTTACTGCTTGCCATACTGCTGCTACCTCTTCCCCTACCCTCTCAGGGGAAGTTTCTCCAATCAGAATATCATCTATATATTTTGATACAGTTTCACATCTTGGGGGAGTGAGTCTCTCTGCAAAAGTTCAGCAAGTGCAGCATGAGTAATTATAGGTTAATATTTATACCTCTGTGGGAGTCTGCTAACGGTGTATTGTATTCCCTCCCAAGTGAAAGGAAACTGGAAACTTCTTTTTATCCTTCTCTTTCAAGGGAACCGTAAAGACCATATTTTTCTTATATATAGCACCGTCATGAATGGGTGTGCAGCTGCTTGAAAAGTAGCAATTAAATTTGCAATGTTTGGTACAGCAGCTGTTAGCCTGGTTGTATTAGCACTCAGACACCAATAATCAATTGTTAAATACCACCTCCTGTCTGCTTTCCCAACTGCCCAAACAGCTGAGTTATATGGGGAGTGAGCTCTAGAGATAATTTGTTGTTTCCCAGTCATGACTTCAAAAATTCCATTTTGTGCCACAGCAGAAATAATTATTCATTTTTCAATGAGGGAGTGCATTGGCTATACTCATTGGTACACACATTGCAGTACACATGTTGTAGACTCCGAGGTTCTACCAAGGCCAGGATTGATGTCTGATCCTAAGGACCACACATCAGTATTTGGCAGGCACATCCATTTAAAACATTGAAACCAAAAACATTTTCATGTTGCTCTTTAATTAAATGTATTATTACCACCCAATAAGCCTCCACTTGCCAACAGAGAGGCCTAATTGCCTTCCAGGTGTTAATCTTTTTTTCTTTTTTTTCCTCCATGCGCTGCAATTCCTTCTTAAGGGGAAGGAGGAGTTGTGTCCATTTTTGGAGACTGATGCCAGAGGAGTTGAAATATGCTTCTTCCTTTCACTGTTATCTCATTTCTGGAACACCTATTACATTCTCAAAGCCTCATCTAACCTGACCAAGAACATTTCCAGTGATAGGCCATCTGACACCTCTCTGCAACTTGTTCCAGTGTTTTACCACTCTTGCTGTAAAAATATGTCTTCCTTATATCTAGTATAAATCGGCACTTTTAAATTGTTCTTACTAGACCCCTTCAAATATCAAAAAGTTACAAATAACTTCTCCCCAGAGCCTTCTCTTCTCCAGGCTCTGATGGTCCCATCCAGCAGCCCTCCTCCCTAAAAGATCCATGTCTTTCCTGCATTAAGAAGTCCAGAGCTGGACACAGCACTCCAGGTGGGGTGTCACCAGAAAAGAGTAGAGTGGAGGAATCACCTTCCTCACCCTGCTGGCCGGGCTTCTTTTGATGCAGACCAGGATGCAGTTGTCTTTCTGAGCTGCAAGTGCACATTGGCTGCTCATGCTCGGCCTTTCACCCACTAGGATCCCCAATTCCTTCTTGGCAGAGCTGCCAGCAATCCCTTCATCCCCCAGCCAGCATTAATATCAGGGATTGCCATGAACCAGGTGAAGGACCTCTCACTTGGCCTTGTTGAACTCGGGTTCACATGGGTCCGTTCTTGACCTTGTGAACGGCATTATATTTTCCCCACGGAGTTCTTGCACTCCTCTAGGAAAGATTATCTGAACTTCTTCATATGGTAACAGAGTTAGTTCTACATTAGGTGTTATTTAAACAACTAGAAATTTCAGCCTCTAACCAAAAAAAAACTTCTGAAAGTGAAGTATAGTGATGTCTTTACAAATTAGATTTCAAACAGTGAATTTTAATAAATAGATTTAATTTCTTCTAGTATCATCATCTCTGTATTTTTCTTTCCCACAAATACACGAAGCGTAATTCTTGGAAGAAGTAGATTATATGTTGATTGGAATTCAGTGACTGCTTTCTTTTATTTTTTTGACCCTCAAATATTTGTCAGTATAGTCATTGTAAGGTCTCAGGAATAATTGCTTTAAAGACGTCAGTGTTTCCTATTTCCTATATTCTAAGGTTTTCCAAAGCTACCAGGACTCAGATATATACTTTCTCTATGTGTAAGACAAAAAACTAGATGAAGTACAAGCCTGGATCTAAAGGCTTTCAGACCTGCTAATGTTGTAAAATGAATTTATCAGCCCAGGCAGTTTCCATTACTAGGAGAAAATGTATAATTATTTTAACAGAGATCAAGACTTTCCTAGCGTTATGTATATTATTAAAGGAGTTAGTTTTAGGCTGATTTAAATTATTTTTTGAGAACATGCATTTAGGAAAAAATGAGGTCTCTCTCAAGAAAGCAGGACTGTGAAACAGGAACCTAAGTTCTGATTGAAAGAAATTCTTCTGTCATAAAGATCTATTTGAATATGTCTTGTATCTTATTTTCACTTCTAAGGACTATGTCATATTTTAAAATATAAGTATACATGTATAAAATTTACATGTTATCACTGAAATTGTAATGCTTTTCACATTCAGATGCTATGGCAATGACCACAGTATAAATATGTTCAGAGAATGAATGATACCTGTTGTCAAAGATACTAAAGGTCATCTTGTCCAATCCACCACTCAAAGAGCAGAGTAATTTAGGTCAGGCTGTCTATCTCCCAAAGGCTATGGTTTCCACAGCCTTGCTGGGCAGCCTATGTTTGACCATTCTAATTGTGGGAGGTATTTTTTCTCTAAGGTCAAATCAGGAACTCTGTTAGAACTGAGGTTTTTGCCCCACATCCTTTTGATGGACACCTCTGTTTCCACCTTCAGTAGGAAGGATCTTTAATATAGCATTTTAAAGAAAGTTACAAATAACGCTTTTTTGTTTAATGACGTAATTCGGATTATTAGACTGATGAATCATGAATTAAGAAAAAATACTTTGTAGATGAACGGATTAATATGTTGTCATGCTGTCTTTTCCGTCTCCTAAGATGAAGTCAGAGATTAACCACAAGTGTGTGGGTGGAGTGCTTGCAGAGCACGATCTCCCTGTAGTGAGGAGGTGTTGTCTGCATCTGTCATTAGGTGCATGGTCAGCATCAGTATAGAAAATAGTGATGTTAATAGTCAGACCCTCCATAACAGGAATTCTGTACATCCTGCCCAAGCCCTGGTCCTGACAGCCAGTAGTATGCACCTGCAAGGGAAGAGCCCTCCATGGAGAGAGAAGTGTAATTTTGTGTTGCAAAGAGAATAAATATTTCTCATTTTTTGAAGATTGCTCTACTACTCTCCCATTATAAGTACACACATTTATAAATTATGTATTTTCCATTTTAAAGGTAGATGTGTTTAATAAAGTATATTTTAAAAATACATGAACCAAGACAGAAATAACATTCATTGCTCACTTAGCACCATTTGGCATATGTAAACTCAAATGCCTTGTCAAACTAATTTCTCAAACACAGTCAAAATGCTGAGCCTACAAAAGGAAAAAAAAAAAAGGGTGTTTTAAGGATTTTTGGTTACTTGTAAGGGGAGCAGTGAGGCATCTTTTTCTGCATGTGATTTGTCATCCATATTTCAGTCTCTCTGGTGCAATCTGTCTCTAACCGAGGAGCATTTCTCTCCTAACTTATCATGCCAATATTGGCCTCTCTCATATATAATCCTTTGAACCCTTTTCTACGGCAGTTCAAAGTCCTCAGTTCTATGCAAGTTCTTAATAAAAAGAAATTTTAAAGACAAATGGATTGTAGGGATATAGTAGTGATGGGTTATAACTTGGTTAAAGGGAAATTATAACTTGATAATAGACTGAAATGTCTGAGAAAACCTAAAGAAAAAAGGTCAAAAAAACCTGCAAATAAAAAGCATATGCACCTGCTGCAAGGAAGTGGTAGCTAGCTGCGGTCAGTCTCTTCTCTCATGTAACAAGTAATAGGATGAGAGGAAATGGCCTCAAGTTGCCCCAAGGGAGCTTTAGAATGGATATTAGGGAAAATGTCTGCCCTGAAAAGGTTGTCAACACTGGAAGAATTTCCCAGGGAAGTGGTTGAGTCACACACCCTAGAAGCATTTAAAAGACAGGTTGAGAGACATGGCTTAACAGCAGACTTTGAAATCTTAGAGTACAGGTAGGACTTGATGATCTTGACCTAAATCACTGCTTTTGTGTGCTAAAGCCCCTCCCACAGCCCAATTTCCTGGGCATTTTTTCCTGGGCAGCCGGAGATCAGCCCCACCAGCAAGGAGGGGTCGGTCGCAGCCCGATCGCGGAGGCTTTCTGTGCCCTGATCTGCTGCCGGGCGAAGCCTCCCCGGGGACAGGGCTCCCAGCACGTGTACAGCCCCCGGAGTAATTTTTCACCTCGTGTATAACACATGTTCAGGCATAAAGAAAAATCGGACTGGTCCCTCTCACTGTCTTAGAAAAAGGATAACACGTAGAGAAAAAAAAAATCAGTATTTCAAAGAGTTTTGATGTGTTATGCTGTAACTTTTGTTCACAGGAATGGGCTGAGATAGGAAAGACAGGTTGTTTTCTTCCCCATAAATAGTCCTGAAGGAGCCTAGATCTTCTAAATTGAGGGTAAATATATTAAGTATTCTTAAGTCTGTATAACTGAAGGAAACTGCAAGTTACTTTCCGCAGCATCATAACAAGTCAGTTAAACAAGTCAGCGGCAATACCTGGAAAACCTGCAAGTTTTATTTGTGTTAGCCTGTTTGTTGAAAGAAAGAGGATTTGAGTTTTATGTCTAAAAGCAGCAAGAAGCCTGGCAGTGGCTGCTGGTTTGGGAGGTTTTTTGGGGTTTTTTTTGCTGAATTGATCCTTCTTGTCTTAAAGAAAGTCTCAACCACCAGCTTTCAATAAATAAATTTACTGCAGACAGCTTTCTTTCAGACACAACTGATTTCATAGATGATCATAAAATGTCCAGGAGAGACTGCAGTAATGGAAAATAGAACTGCCTGACAGAACACTATTGCTATAGCTGTTCGTAAATAATAGTACGTGATTAAAATGCTGTGGGGGAAACAACCACCATTACATTCAACTAGGAGAGTGTTACCAGAACTCATCTGTATCCTTCATTTCTTACATGCGTCTTCTGTTTTTATTCCTTCTAACAATCTTGGATTCTTTCACTTCAGCTTCTAAGTGTGCCCTGTTTTTCCTAAATGAAAGCATTCACCTTTCATATTTTTTTTAAAAACATATAATGATGTTTTGAAAGAAAATTAAGTAATTTGCTAAAATTTGAAGAAAGAAACAATTCTGTTACCGTTTTGCTGCACATATGTACATATTGACTGCATTTATATGAATTTTTTTTTGTGCTTTCCACTGTCTAATGATAGAAGATATTGGAAGTAAATTATTTGATCTTATGTTTCCTAAAATAGTTTTTTTCTTGCTATATATATTCAGCAACATAAAAAAATAAGCATCACAAAATGAACTATTTTAACATTTCTGAGATACATGAAAAAAGGCAATTTCTTACACTTTCCTATTAATTTTTTGTCTGTTATAACAATTTATTTATTAAGCATACTGAAACTGTGTCACGGAAAAGTTATGCTGAACATTCATTCAACCAAATGACAGATGAAACAGAAAATATTTGCTATGCTTATCCTTCTGTGAAGCTTAATTATTGCTTAATTAAAACTACTAGATTCAATAGTAGTTATAAATAACTGTATATTATATACAATAATATACAATATTATATGTAGGCGTAAATGTTCAATATATATAGATATATCATAGACATACAGTATCTATGATAAATTTTTTGCAAAATAGTTATAAATGTGAAGCAAGAAAATAAAACATCTGAAAGTTTTGTTGCAAGTGTGTGACTTCCTACTAATCCTTGACGTACCTTAATATAAGTTTTGGTGGAAACAGAAATCTGTTTTCCTAAAATGTTTTAATGCAGAAGTTTAATTATTCTTGAGTTTTCATATGACAAAATTCACAATACTTAGGGGCTTAAAAAACAATTTCAAGACTCTTTTAGTGAAAAATATGGTCATTTAATCCCTATTTCATTATTAATCAGCAGAAACAAAGGCAATGGGAAAAGCTGTATTGGAGTAAGACAGGACAAAGATGATCATAGAGGGTGTTTCTGTTTTGTTTTTTCGGGAGGTTTTTGATTTGTTTTGGGTATTTTGTGTGTGTTTTGTTTGTTTGTCTGTTTGTTTGTTTGTTTTTAATAGACATCCAGTATACTTTTTGTATTATATTTAATGAGCAGATTTCTTGTTTTTTCTGATTGAAGTATCTTTTTCATTCAGCATTTTCAATACATATGACAGCCTAGATGCTAAAGACACCTGCTTTTATTTTCATTGAAAACAGCTGCAGCTTAGTCATTAACTTCAGTGGGAAGTGGATCCTCCTTAAGAGTTAGTAAAGGAGTGAATGATTATTGATGACTCAGTGCCATTGGGGATTATTGCTTAATTTTTAAATTACAATAATTCATTTGATTAAAAAGAAATGGTAATGAGTTTGTGTTTTATCTTTTATGTTTCTATTTTGTCTAACATTGAACCTCTGGAAACAAAAACATCATAAAAGAAAAAAAACTGGGACAGGAGGAAAAAAAGTAATAAAAGAAAAGAAAGAAAACAATTCAGACTCAAATGTGTCCTGAAATAAGTATTAAAATGCTTAGTCTTTTTCTGAAGATTATATCCATATTGTTGCTAAATTCCACTGTCAGCTTGTGGGAAGCCTGGTCTGGTTGTCTTGAAAACAGGCAGATGGTAGCTCTCCAAGTTTGCAGGCAATAGGTCTATTATAGAAAGAAATTGTAGAAGCCCAGGCTTGATACCTCTTGGTATGTTACTTCCTGTACTTACTATTGATTTGTCTCTCCTCAGCATGAATTTTCAAATGCACAGAGTGAACGTTCAAGCTAATTTTGACTAAAGTCTTGATAGTGTTCCACCAAGACATACTCAGACATTCCTTTACTCTGCTTATTGATCTGCTCCAAGTGCTTCCAGAGAGTGGTAGAGGGAATTCTTTAATTTTCTCCAGTTATTAACTATCTTCAGATACCAAAAGGATGGATTTCACCTGTGCAAGACAAATTACACAGTGCCTTACTTCCCTTATTTTGACAGATTTTCAATTCAATGTTATGTCGTTATGATTCATACATTGTCCTTATATCTTTCTACTAGATATCTCAAAAGAAAAAGATACACCTTAGCAATTTTTAACCGTTGAAATATCTTGTAACCATATACATAGATAGAATACTAAAACTACTACATACAGTACCTTGCTTCCAAAGGAATCCAGGTAATTTTACGTAATGTTTTTTTTTTTGTTGTTGTTTAATTAGATTGTCTTAGTGCACATATTTTAAGGTACCATAAAAATTTATTAGAAAGTAAATTTTCTATATATATTCCTGTATGTCACTTAGAAACACTGCTTCATTTCATTTTTGCAGCTTTAGAATGCTGTTTAGTCATAGCAAGATGTCTATTATACAAACACGCAGGTAAAAAGTCAGGGGACGGGGGGAGAAAAAGAGAAAATATATTCCACAAATATTTAAGACAATTACAAACTAACTGAAAAATAATACATGTTCTAAAGTGAAGGTGTAGTACATGTCCTGTAGTAATTAATACTGATAATCATGGAATTGAATCTTTCCCTAGCAGAATTAGGAGGTAATTTATTTCCTTACTCAGCTTTTTTCATCATATAAATCAAATATGGAATTATATTTTTAAGCTAATATATTAAGTATACCTGCATAAATTACAATAAAAATTACTTTCAAGTCAATAGATTAGACATGTAAGCTTTCTTCTAAGAACTTTTTTTTCCACTTTATAAAGGTATGACCTCATTAGATATTAAAAGAGGGAAAAGGCCTTCTGAAAAATGCATAAAAGCGAAATAACCAAATAATTTATAAAATAGAGAGGGGAAACATGTCTTTCCTGGTGATAAATCGGTATACAAGCTTTTAAAGGAATCTTTGATCTGATCAAAAGAGGTGGGTGTTTCTTGTATTTCTGTGGAAATTCTCAAATGGCAGGAAGGGCAATTAGGGAAGCTGGATGATTTATTGCTTCAGGGGTGTAATAGACAAAATTGTTCTAACAAAGTTTAAAGCATGAAACAACTAAAATGCCTAGTTACTTGAGGCAGCTAGAACTTGCCCATTTTGAACGGTATTAAAAGACTGATGAGAAATATATAACAATACATTCTGCAACTTCCTGTCTTCTCCTTTAGTTCACAAAATTATTGTGACTTTCTAACTAAATATATGCTTCTTTAGAAAGAATATTAAGACAGGTTCATCTATATTAACATTTATTAACACAGAAAGCATATTAAGACAGGTTCATATATATGAACATTTATGAGAAGAATGTGTAGCTGATGGCATACCTGAGCTATAATTATGAAGCTTGCTTTGGAGGAACTAAAGGAGGGAGGAGGGAGAAGGAGAGAGAGAGAGAGAGAGAGAGAAAGGAGTTAAGGGGGAAAACGCCCATAGGAAAAGGTGAAAGCTGTTATAAGGAAGAGGGAACACGGATACACATCCTCCCCTGTGGGGTTCCCCCAAATGCAGGAGGTGCCAATGATGATGATGATGATTTTCAGCATGCTTTTTTTTTTTAGTATTCCCCTCTCAGTGAGATCTGCTCAAACGCCCCATTGATTCCTGTTTCCGATGACATTACAACTTCTTGGAAAACAAATGTTTTATATTTATTGGTATTAAGTCCCTGTTTACACATATTATCAGATGTTATTTACAATAAACTTCAGTGACTAATCTTCACTTTTTTTGTGCACTATGCTTGGCTTTCTGGAGCATAAAGTAAAATCTGCAAAACAAAAATGAAGGAGTAAGTGACAGCATATAGAATCATTGAATCATATAATAGTTTGAGTGGAAAGAGAATTTCGTTCCAAGCCCCCTGCAATGGACAGGGACGCCTCCCGCTAGACCAGGTTGCTCAATATGGAGCAAATGCAATGATGTGACACCTGTGACAACTAAGAAATATACAGTAAATAGAAGCTGAACTTTTAGTAGCTTGAATTTGTGTTCCCCTGAAGACAAGTCTACTGTCAAAGAGATGACAGTATCTCCTAATGGGATCATCTTTTCTAATGCACACATGTGACTAACCCAGAAAGGATCTTAGGAATTGTGTATTAAGCATATCCTCATTAACCAAATAAAAAATATGGCCCTTGTGATACTTAGAAATATCAAAGTTGTTTTCTTACCCTTGAATTTTTTTTTTTAATAATCTGTAAGAATTGGAAAAAATGTTTATTGTAAGAGGACACAATATAGTAGTTTTTCAGATAATAAAGTTTTCCTCCTTTTCAGTCAATACATTAACTTTAAATCTAAAAAATATTAATGCCAAAGTCATAAACAAGAAGAATGGTAGAAAGAAAAGACAGACAAATAAGGAAACTATGAAGATACAAGTTAAAAAAAAAAAAAAGAAAGAAATAATTAATAGAAAAATAAAGGAAACAAGTTTTCAATACGAAGAACTAAACTCTTATAAGGACCAGCCTTTTGCTTCTTTCACGATGCCTAAATGAGAGGAGAACCTTTTAAAAAGAAAAATCCCTAGTTAATATTATATTGGCAACCAGAGCCTAGAACAAGATGTTCAAAACAGCAGTTAAATGATTTACATTCTGCCAGGGTAATGCATATCAGTAACCACAGAAAGCACATTTAGTCTTCAGGAATCCATGTCAAAATAGCATTGAACATTTGAGTCAGTATTATCTCAAAAGTGAAAAATTAGGTGTTAAGACAAACAGTATACACAGCTAAGTACATCTGTAGGGAAGTAGCCTGAGTGACCCAACCATCATTCAAGTTCTCTGTTTGCAAAGCACTTTGAACAAAACAGATCAGTTGTACATGCAAGTGTTCTGTAGACATTTGCCCCTATAAAACAGTTTTAGAAGTTTATTAACTACTTGAGGAAGAGACTGTTTTTTAAAATTGTATTTGTAGAATATGTACTGTAATAAGATCTGACCAAACACTGAGTTTCCTCAATATTTATGAATAAATGGGATAGCAATCATAACAGGGAAGGTGAGTTTTGTAGGGTTTTAAAAATAAACATGGCACAACACTCGAAGAAAACAATTTTTTAATTCACCTATGACAATTGCTGTATTGATTTCTCATAAGGAAAAAGAAAATCGAGAAAATAAAAGCCTATTTGTGGAAAAGATTTACGTAGCCAAAATAGAAAGAATTATAGCATACTTTCTTAATGTTGTTCATGTACTGGGTATGCAAGCAAATCACCAATGGTCTTGAAAAGTACATTGTCCGCTTTCATATACCAATCATACATGTTGCAGTTATGGAGAAGATAACAGATGATAAATAGACTTTCAGGGTGCATCTTGAGTTTTGTCTTATTTAATTCAGTTTGCTTCTCTTTTCCACATACCAATGTTAAAAAACACCAGTATTCTTTCAGTACCTGACGTATAATGATTGAGAAATTTTGTTGTCTTGCACTATTAATGGAAAAAGCAGGAAGATCCCACGACAGCTTTAAAAAAGCTTTCTTACCTGTGAACATAGTTGTTCAAGTTAGTATGAATTATGTTCTTTGAAATACCAGAACTGAAATCAGTGTTATTTCTCCTGAGTCTTTGAATTCAAAGACATAATTTCATTGTCTTTAATCTTCCATTTGAAAACATTAATTCTAGGTCCCTAAAGGGAAATTTGTATTTTTTTTAATGCTATATGCATTTCAAATTATTGAATAGTAGTTTTGATTTGACTTTCTGATAAGGTTAAAACACAGCTGATGCAAAAGAACAAAGTATTTTGTATCCTGCTACATTCTATTAAGTCTAATTGTCTCATAATACGGAAAGTTGCATTTCATCTAATTCTCCCTGGTATGCAGATCAGTTTAAGTACGGTGTAATGATAACAAAAAGTGAGGAGGTTTTACATGTAATGTTCATTCATTCACTTTTCTGGCACTTGATAGACACAGCTTTCAAAATTTTTTAAACTTTATTTCTGTATTCATATGATTTGAAATAATTTAAAACTACTTTCATTGAGTTCACAGAGACTTTTTTAAAATTGTAGACAACCTTCATTTGTTGTTTTAAAATGCATATATCAACAAAACAGAAATGAAACCAAAGACATGGACACCTGAAACAACTTATAAAGGATTACACATTTGTTTAATCACTAACGATGGAACTCTATCTACTTTTTTCCCTCAGAATCTTAAAAATGCCTCAGGGAAAGTGGTAACAGATAGCAAACACTGACATTTGTCCTTTATTAATTTATTTAGAATGCTAAACCATTCCACTACAATAGAGTTGGCCCTAGATTACAAGTCTTAGAATTCAAATGTCTGCTCTACTACAAACTTCCTGAATATGCCTAGGCAAGCTTTTTGAAATGCTGTTGCTAGTTTCTTTCTTTCCTCCCATCATTACCCATCTGTTAAACAAGTTCAAATTGAAGAAATATATGGTAAACATTTAAAATCAGTTAGTTTTTCACAGAAGATAAGACCAAAAGTTTGTTTGAGATATCTAAATACAGGTGGAATGCCTGATATAACAGCTATAATTTCAGTTTAGCGATGAAGTCAGACATTTAGTTTGTTATTATTCAACCATTACCATAGTAACAAACTCATCTTCAACACAGGGTCACTGTTGCATTGCAATTTTATCAAAAGTTGGACATGAAGAGAGTGAAAGTTCATTTCTATCAACAAAGAAACAAATTTGAACAATAATAGGAAAACAAAAAATAAAGAAGTATTCTTACTTAAAAGTCTCTGTTAATTGTTGTAAGTTAACCTCAGTAGGCAGCTAAGCACCGCAGAGCTGTTTGAACACTCCCTGATTGCTTAAGCTTATTAAAGCAAAAGCCGCATGCTCAAGAAAAGCAATGTAAGGAACTCATTAACTACTTCCTATGGCAGGCAGAATTTTTTTAAGGAAAAGGAGGGTTTCCTCATGCCTAGCAGCTACTTGGGAAGACAAACACTATAACTCTGGACATTGGAATGTTCTGAAATGTCCTTATCCATGGACACAAATGCCTGAGGTATCCTTATTCCCATGCACACTTATCCACAGGGCATAGTCCCCTTGACTGGAGTTCTCTTTCAAGTTCCAGCCTGTCCAGTACAGCAGCACAGGAAGAGCAAAAATGTCCATCTGCTAACCAAGGCAGATTGCTGTTGCTGTTATCAAAATGTTCCCAGGCATAGCACAGTGAGATGGTAAGCAGTACAGGAAACAGCAAAAGCAACCACTAACACGCACTAGACTTTTATATACAATAAGGCAAGCAAGCTGCATGGAAAGCACAGGAGACCGGCATTTAATAGGTGAACAGTTACAGCAGCTATGAATTCAGTCTATCACACTGAAATCTGTCCTTATCACAAACCCTTCAAGACTCACTTTGGGTTCCAAAAAGGACTGTTTTAGCTTAACCCCAGCAGGCAGCTCAGCACCACACAGCCACTTGCTCACTTCCCTCACAATGCAATGGGGAAAAGAACCAGAATGGGGAAGGCTGAGATAAGGACAGTTTAAAGGATTAAGCAAAAACTGTGCATGAAAGCAAACCAAAATGAGGAATTCATTCACTGCTTACCATTGCCAGGCAGACAATCAGCCATTTCAAGGAAAGCAGATCTTACCACATGTAGCAGGGACAAACAGATTTGAGCAATCAGATGATGTAATTCAGAGCATCACCTCCTTTCTCCTTTTCTCCCCCATCTTTTATTGCTGAGAATGACATAATATGGTTTGGGGTATCCCCTGGGTCCATCTATGTCTCCTCTCAGCTTCCCATGCATCCCCAGACTACGCACTTGCTGGGCAGAATGAGAGGATGAAAAGCCCTTGGCTTAAAGTAAGCACTGTTCAACGGCAATCAAAACACCACTGTGTTGTCAACACTCTCTTGGTCACAAATCAAAAACATAGCACAATACAATCCGCGAGGAATAAAATTATCTGTATTCCAGCCCAAGATGGTAAAACAATTTATTGACCTTCTGTAGTTACTGCATGCTAATTTCTGATACCATAACATGAAATAATTCATTAACATAGATTATGAAATAATACTAGATTTGTATTTGAAAAATCATGTGAAAATTAATTGCATAAAGTTGTTGAAATTCCTTTTAAGGACTTGATGTCTTCAAGAAAAGTAGCTATATGTATGACCTTCATAGAGACTGGGAAGCTGGATTGTATTTCTTCAGTAAATGTGATTCAGGAAAGTTACACTGCATATTAAACTTGAATTATTTTGAACATTTCTGTACGTATATCTTTGAAGTAATTTTTCAACTGTAAATGAATTATAATGGATAGCTCAACAAATGCAAGTGAGGTTTAGAAATTTAATGTAGCATACACTAGAGTTAAACAAGAGATTCTACATATTATCTTGGCTTTTTTTTTTCCTATTTTTTCCCTCTCAGGATTTGATTGATACAGTGGCTTTCATCTTACACTAAAATTTCTTCTTATATAGAAGCAAGGCTTTGTTATACACTCTTCCAACACATTATGAGAAGAATGGGCATTTTAGGTACCAATGTATCAATGTAAATAATAGTATTTGTGAAAACTGCAGTACAGTAATGCTCCAAGTACCAATGCTGCACAATTGAACCAAAGTGGTGGTTATAGAGTATTCTTGTGTAATCTTTTCAACTATACTTGAAACATCACATGAAGTGATAACAGATACACTATATATAGTTAAATTGCTAACATGAACCATTGACACCAAAAGTAAATTCACAAAAGGTAGTTTTAGAATGTCTGCCCAGTGAAATCTATAACTTGTATTTTATACGGCATTTTACAACACAGAGAAAGAGAATGAAAATGGAATCTATTACATTGTGGAAAGGACAAAAAGAATGACCTTCATGTTTTTAGGTCTTAGAATTCTAGAATCATAGAATGGATTGGGTTGAAAAAGACCTTTAAATACCATATAGTTCCAAACTCCCTCCATGGGCAGAGACACCTTCCACTGGATCAAATTTCTCAAAGCCCCGTCCAGCTTGGCCTAGAACATTTCAAACTATGGGGAATTCACAGCTTCTCTGGGAAACCTGTTCCAGTGCCTTACAACCCTTTTAGTTTTAATCTATTAGCTTTTGTTGTATCACAGGTGGTCATCATTAAAAAAGAAAACAAAAAATTATCTTTCTAGTATTCACCTTTAAATATTGAGAGGCCAAAACAAGGTCTCACCCTCACCTTCCCTGCTCCATGCTAAACAACCCCAAATCTCTCAGCCTTTCCTCATAGGAGAGGTATTCCATCCTTCTCATTATTTTCATGGCCTTACTATGGGTCCTCTTTAACAGATCCATGTTTTTATGTCCTGGGTACCCCAAAGTGGGATGCAGCACTCCAGGTAGCATCTCACCAGAGCAGAGTACAGGGAAAGAATTGCCACCCTCAACTGACTGCCACAGTTCTTTTCATGAGCTAAGGATATGATTGGCTTTCTGGCCTGCAAATGTACCTTGTCAGCTGACATGTAACTGATCATCTACCAATACCCCCAACTCCTTCTCAGCATGGCTGCTCCTAATCCCTCCATCCCCCAGTCTGTTATGATATTGGGAATTTGCTCAGTCCAGAGAAAGGGTCTTGCACTTCGCCTTGTTGAACTTCATGAGTTTCACATTATACCACTCCTCAAGTCTGTCAAGGTTCCCTCTGGACTGCATCCCTTCCTTCTAGCATATCAACTCCATCACTCAGTTTAGCGTCATCCAAAAACTTGCTGAGGCTATATTTAATCCCTTTATGTCATTGACGAATATATTCAAAATTTTCAGTCCTGACACAAAACCCTGAAGGACACCACTTGCTAATATCTCCATTTTGACACAGAACCAGCAAATGCAGCTTTGGATGCAGCCATTCAGCCAGTTCCATCCAGAGCAAAACCATAAAATCCACAGACTTAACCAGAAACACAATCAAATATATATGTAAATGTATAATTTAAAGTTTGCTCTAAATATCTATCACAATCTTTTGTCCTGCTTTGAATTCATGACGTAGATAATTTTTGGTTACATTAATGTACTGAATGGGACATTGTCTCAGAGCTGGTAGTAGTCTACAATGTCTTCTTTGCTGCACAATTGAACCAATTCTGTCACTTTTACTTCTTTTAAATAATTAAAATTTAATGAAACTTGCTCTTTTCAGACATAAGTATCACAGTCTAGATAACCCATAAAAATTGACCAGAACAACATGTTTTAAATGTCTTTTAAAAATTATATTCACCTTGTTTTCTGAAATCTTATATTGCAAGAAATATTTATAGACTTCTCATTTGAGAGCTTATATAATATGTGATTTACTTAGCTACAGGTTTTAATAAATTTTGACTTACATTTCAATTTAGGACTGAGGAAAAATGTCCTTTTTCTATGCTGACTTGGTGTAGCCTATCTTTTTTTGCTACATTAGATGTAGATGTCTATATAGGATAATAGCTAATCCTCTCTCCATCCCATCCATAGTTAATTCTTTCCAGTACTTATTCATTTAACATCCAGCCTCCCTCTTCCTGTTTTTGAATACTCAAAGATTGTATTCAGATTACTTATATTTATTGATATTATTATGAAACAGTTGACTGTAGTAATATGTATTTAAACCCTGATGGTGTGCACTAGCCAAGCTCTCACTCAGGACCAGACTCAACACCTGAACTCAATTGTTATTCAAATAGAGTTCAGGCCACCTCAACCTAAAGTGCTCGTTAACCTCCTACAAACAGCTGTAGCTGCAGGGCGGGCACAAGCCCTATAAATCTAGCCCTGGGAGGAGCCAAGGGGGAGGTGGTTGTTCCTGGTTGTTGTGTGCCACTGGAGCTCTGCTCTGAGAAATCATAATTCAAGACTCAGAAGACTGCGAGTTCCGGCACAAGTGGTGACTCCGATGTGATACCACCATGCAGCGTGACAACTGCTGTGGCAAAATTCCTGTGGTCCAACATACCCAAAGAGGTGAGGACTGCCACGGTGAGAGGGAGTTGCAAGACGACTCCTCTTGAAGCCCTGGTCAAAAACACCCAGAGGGGTCTTCCAAGATCTATACCTGGGTGAGAACTGCTGCAGCGGGACTTCAGCAGTCAGTACCCGAAGAGGTGAGAACTGTGACAGCAAGACCGCAGTGGGGGGGGGAAGTCATGAGATGGCTCCCTTGGAGCTCGGGGGGCCGAGAAGAGGCTCTCAGAAAAAGAGCTCTTGAATATCACCAGAAGAGGTGGAGACCAGGGGTTGGAGGGAAAAGAGTCTGTCAACAAAGAACAGGCTATATTTAAGGCCCTCCAGCATATCCTCGCAAAAGCTTTAAAAAAGAACTAAATAAAAAACACCCTAAGAGGTGAGCAACCAGGGACTAAAAAAACCAAAAAGAAAAAACTAACTTAAAGGTCTTGAAAAGAAATGGAGTCAGAAAAAAAGAATAATTTAATTGTTATTTATTAAAATATAGTTAAAAGAAATTAAAAATTGTATTAAATATCGTTTGGCTAGTGCAAAAAGAAAAAGGGAGAATTGTAGTAATATGTATTTAAACCCTGAGGGTGTGCACTAGCCGAGCTCTCACTCAGGACTGGACTCAACACCTGAACTCAATTGTTATTCAAATAGAGTTCAGGCCACCTCAACCTCAAGTGCTCCTTAACCTCCTCCACACAGCTGTAGCTGCAGGGCAGGCACAAGCCCTATAAATCCAGCCCTGGGAGGAGCCAAGGTTGGGGTGGTTGTTCCTGGTTGCTGTGTGTTGCTGGAGCTCTGCTCTGAGAAATCATAAGCCAAGATTCAGAAGACTGTGAGCTCCGGCACAGTAGATACACCCTCAAATCTTTGACAAGTCAAAGAAAAAGAAAACACATCTCTGTTTCAACAGTTACTTGTGAATATTTGAAGTGATGCTGTCTAAACAATCATTCATTTCACTTTAAGTCAGTATTTTTGATGAAGAAGTTGTATCCTTTTGGTTTAATAATTGTCAAAACCTAAAGTCTTACTGCTCTTCAGATGTACAAAGTTCACAACAAAGGGTTAGTAGGATTCTGTAATACACAAGGACACAGAGACTTTGTCCTTTCAATTTCTCTACTATATTACAGATTGCCACAAATACCACATGAATCACCATTACCATGTAAATTATCACAAAACTCACCACTAACAAGTATACTTGTGGTTAGCAAACTAAATATATATATCTCAAACTATTAAAAATTATTATCAGCATTCATTGCTATAAGATTAATCAAAAGTATGTCAGCATCATTAATAACAGTAATCAGTCATGTAGCAACAAGTGATAACAGCAACAGCCAAGTAGACATACACACTTACATAAACTTATCATTACTGAAGCAACTTATCAACAATTTAACAATACGTACAATAGAGTACTATTTGGGAGATAAATGTCTCATCACTATCAAGTGAATTAGACAGACTTCAGAAGAGAAAAACAATCCTAACGGGAAGGACAAACTGATTCCAGATAGGGATCCAACCATCCCAGATGTAAGAGGGCAAACCAAATGAATCCCAAAAATGGGGTACAACAACATAACAGACAGAATCTCACTTCAATGATGATCTGTGTCTCAAAGTTTGGAGTCAGACAGGACTTCTCAGTGGAAGTCCAAGATTTCATGAAGAGTTATGTGGAGAATTCAATCTGTTTAAGAAAGGAAAAGTAGGTGTAGTGTGGGGAGTTCTCAGGGAGAGAGATTTTAGATAAAAATAAATTCCCTGTTACAGAGCTATAAGACAGCATAGGACATACTACTTAGAGCAGATAATAGATGCATTTAATTTTGATATTTTTAGCCTTAACAGTCACTAGATAATGGCATTTTCTGTTGTTTCAGAGTAATTTTATTTTAACAGACAGTAAATTTTATTTTTACAGGCAGTTTTTCACCTTTTCAGACAATAAGTTGCTGTTACAGTGCCTTGTTTTTGTGCTTGTCAGTGGTATCTCAGGATCTGTCAAGTGTCTGTGTACCAAACTGTACTTCAAGGACGTTTATCATTCCTAGGCCTAGTTCCCAGGCTGGCAGTGTCAGCCTGGGAGTCCTTTCTCTGTCAGTCCTTTCTCATCAGTACTTTTCAACAGTCATGTTCTTTTGCTCAGTAAGCTTCACTTTCTAACCAGGGCACCTCTACAGCTGCTCTCATCAACAGTGAGCCAAACCCACTAAACCAATGACTGAAGAAATAGCTTTCCTGTAACTCAGGGCACGTAGACCTCGGGTTTCGCCAAACCTCTTTGACTATTATGAGAACAAAAATACTAGTGTGTATATATCATTATATGAAGGATGGCCTCAGATAATTTTGAATTTTAACGTATTCTTTTCAGAACATGTAATGATGCCCACTTGAAGAGGGGCATGTGGAGAATGACTGGTAACATGCTGGCAACTAGTGAAATTTAGAACATGTCTATTGTGCTTTTGCTGATTTTTATTTTTAAGGGAGACTATTTGCTTACATTTTATTTGCAAGATTTACATTCTGAAAATCTGACTACCAGTATCCTGGTGACTGTGCATAACATAATACAAATTTATTGAGCGTGGTAGAAAGGCATCTGTTTTCTTTCGTCTTGCTTCTTCTCTCTGTTATCAGGGATTCTTTCAGAAAGAGAAAGTGGTTGTGGAGTCTTTCATCTTCTTCTTCCCCATGTGAAAAGGAATTAAACACTCCTGTTGGCTGACTGCTGTCTCTAAGCCACAAGTACACAATTTGGGCCTTAGTCTCTTTCAGATTCCTTTCTTTGAGATACATTGTTGTCCCCAGGTGCCACTGCTGACACTGACTTGCCTGTGGCTATACATTCCTCATACACCCAGTTTGACACACAAACTATTGTCTGTCACAGGCTTGTTCTTCACTAACATTAACTACGGTTTGTCTTGTTGGAAAGATACAATGTACCTTCAGGTTCCTTTTACAATTCTGCGCAGCTGTTAGCAGCATTTTTGTATTTTCTTTTGTTTAGTAAGAATTAAATTTACAAAAACGAAAACATCTCTAAGATGTACATGGGGATAAAGTACATAACAACATAAAAATGAAAATATTTTTTCTATACTTTAGAGTTTATTGACAGCAGAATTTCAGTTTGGTCAAAATTATTATGAAACAGAATCCAGTTTTAGCACATGTATCAATACTATTAATGCAACTTGACTAGATATGAGCTTGCAAATGTACAGAGTGTTGAGATAGTGAGATAATATTTTCAAATGGAACCTGTTTTGTTAAAAGTAAAAGTTAAGACTACTGGTTTGTGAACTTGGTTCTTGCTAACGTATTTTCACTATAAGATAAAAGAAATAAAAGGAAGACTTTCCAGCAGAGACATTCACACAGGAGCTTACTAAGAATTGTTAGTTTTAGATTTAGAGAATCAGCATTGTGTGAGAAATTATATAGCATTAAGATATTACCAACAAATCAAATTTTATAAAAATAAATTACATCTCAAACGTCATTTCATGTTATGTGCAAGTCTTCCTACTAGTATGGCATAGAAGTAAAAAATTAGTTCATAATCTTTCTTTTAAAAAGAAAGCACTTTTTTTTGCTAAACATAACATTGTTTACATATTTCATCAGCCCTAGTTATCATTTTACTTCAGTAGGAATCTTACTCATTGTTTTCGTTTTCAATCTGGAAAAAACTATAAAAATCAGATGCAGTGGATGTTCATTGCATTACAAAATTTGGCAAATCTAGCAAGGGGTTTGTTGGCATTCTAAACTGCCTTCTCAATTATTTTCTGTTAAATTGTTATACTTTCTTGAAGAGAAACTAATGTTATAATAGAAACAGTGTCTTTCGACTCACCAACAAATGAGCTTGTGTACAAAAGTGTCCTTGGCAATATTTTCTTTTCATTACCAATTGCTAATTAGTCCACTGAACTTGTCTATGTGTGTTGCTGTTGTCATGCTTGAGTGCCCTTGAAAAAAATCAAGTAGCAAGCATATATGTTTGATGTCTGATAATTAGGTAATGTTGTACTCACTTGGAATAATTGGACTGGAAACATATTTATTATTCTGAAAGTGTTAGAGGTACTGAGTCTAAAAGCACCTGATTTTTTTGGTAAGTTGATTCCAATTAGGCTTTAGTTGAAAGGATGTCTTGAAGAAGCTGGTAAAACTAAGCACTGTTCTATGGGACAAGGGTGAGGGAAGTATTGGCTCTAAACAGAACAGTTGATCTAAAGCTTCCTAACTCTGACTTTACTAAGACCGCGTAATAGATTGCTTGTCTCTCATGAAAATGTCTCTTTCTCTTGCTTTCACTTATTCTTCTATATCTTCCTTGGTTAAAACTGCAAAAAAAAAAAAAAAAGTTACTAAAAATCAAATAAAGAGACACTCCCTCTTGCGACGATCACTTCTAGACTTTTCTCTCCTGTTTTCAAGCTTGCATCATCTCTCTTCTCCTATGTTATTTCTCCTACCGCTTTTACTTTCCACTTTTATTTTAGTTGCTCCCATTCTTCTTTCTCCTCATTCTCTCTGTTCACACCATGATCAACATTGTTTCTACCAGCAGTGAATCACATTAGTCATACCTCCAATGTGCAGCTGTGTTTCTAGTCTACATGTGTAGACTGAATGCTTGAGCAGTGTGATCTACATCCACTATGTGTATACAGTGTCTAGGACAACAGAAACCGACTTTAATAACTTATTAAATCTCTTTACTAATGTGATTTAATATTAATAAAACATTTATGTTCAAATAAAAACATAGACAAGAGCAGATACAAACATTAGGAATCACACATACAGCTAATTCAACCAAATAAAATTTTGAAATTATGGAACTTGAACCAGATTCAGCATTGGTAATTTAGTAAATCTTCAGTTACCTTTAGTGTTGGTGTTAGTTACTTCACCCCTTGAAGAGATAGAATGGTGGAAGTTGGAAAAATGTAACTGTAACCTTTAATTCACACCCAAAGGGACATTACCAAAACTGACAGTGCAATTTTTTTGAAGGAACAAGGGAAAAAAAAAGAAAGCATCCCTAGAGGTTAATGACACCTGTATTTCGAGAAGGTAATAATGAATTGATCATTGTGTCTTGGGCTCAAACTTATGCATCTGATTTAAATTCCATCTTTGTTAACTAGATACTTCTCTTCATTAAAGTACTCCAAATACACTGCAATGTATTTTTCCTCTCATAATGTATTAATTTTAGGGTTTTAAAGTTTTTTTTCTAGAATGGCAATAATTATTTTTGTGTAAATTTAGTTATATTTTACAATTTAATTTTGGGATATACCTTGGAGAGCTTACTGCAGCCTTTCAGCAAAAGGAGTCTTGTAAGAAAGATGGTGACAGGATCTTTTCGGAGAGCCTGTAGTGGTAGTACAAGGATTGATGGGTTTAAACTAAAAGAGGAGAGATTCAGATGAGCTATAAGGAAGAAAATTTTTCCAGCGAAACACTGGAACAGGTTGCCCAGAGAGATGGTACATGCTTCATCTATGAAAGTGTCCAAGGTCATGTTGGACAGGGCTGTAAAAAATCTGATCTAGTTGATGTCCCTGCTCATTGCAGGGTGTTGAACTTCAAATCTTCCTTTCTATTTAAACCATTCTATGATTCCAAGTAAAGTTTGTGGAAAAATGAGAAATTGCAAACTAACTGGCAACTAGTTATTTGAGTTTAATATATCATGTATAATACCCTATATATGTGATACATATGTCTTACATTACAAAGTATATGACATATTACACATTGTATGTTATTTATTATTTGCTTATGTTAGCTTAAAATAATTCACTTCAACTCATGTATGTGGAAAACCAAAAAGCATTTTTGTGTTGTACAGAGCTATGAAGAAAGATGAACTGATTCTCATGAGACTTGTACAGAAATGCACTTAAAAGACTGAAATGAGGTTAGTATGAACTTTGATTTTGCAAAATATTTGTAAAATGTTTTTGTTGTCATTTTCATACAGATTTACATGGTTATAGGTAACGTGTGCATCTTCTGTACTGATATTTTATTTGGAAAATCAATATATTAACCATTAGTTTTGTGTTATGTGGGTGGGGTTTTTTGGTAATTCATAGTTAAGCATTTAAGAAAAGAAAGAAAATGTGCAAATCTCCAGGTTGTAAACATGCAATTCTTACAGAAGAGGTAACTAATAGTCAACAATATTAGCACATATTTATGGAAGATATGCATGTTGTAAATCCCTGTGAAGCAGTAGCAGCTAGGGGCTTGATCAAGTATATGTGAAAATCCATGGTATCTTACCTTTACTAGAATGACTTTATCACTCTTCCCTAACTGAATTGATTTTAAGTCTTAGAGCTGAATTGAGGACACAAATTCCATCAGCTTTATCTTCCAGCAGATAGACTGCCTTTGCCAGTGGAAAAATAACTGTTTGCAGATCAGATAAGTACTAAAACCTCTCCTTATCTTAGGTTACCAGCAAGTCATAAAACTAGCATAATTTGTCTTATTTCTTGTACCAAATAAATACAATGCTAAGTATGAATCCCTGGAAAAAACTTGAGGCATACTAAAATTCTCTGATAAATAAGCCACAGACCACATATTATGTTTGTAAATAAGAAACATGATGTTAGATGAAAGGGGTTTAAATAAATGAAAGGGTCACATATATTTTAGCAAAGTTATTAAATAATGATACAATCAGGAACACAAATTTCACACCTAGAGGATGGATCCTGTAGCCTTAAACCTATGCATCAGAAAAATATTAGAAATTCATATTTACAGAGGTACTGAACACTATGAAACACCTTTCATAATAGCTTTGAGGCTGAATATTTTATTTTTCTATATTGGTAGAGGGATAACAAACTTATAGGGAATTAATGGAATAACACCAGAATACAGGATCCAGTTCTAATGTCCACACTTCATACAAGATACGCAAAATCTGAGTTTAGAAGACATCTACAAAAATATTCTGAGAAATCAGGGCCCTGAGTGCACAGATGGGCCTTAATATTCAGGGGAGGCTATTAGCCCTAGTTAGCCTCCCCTGAACACTGCCCTAACACACACGTACACATCCATACACATACCCCAGAACCTGTGCTCAGAGGCTTGAGTTAAGCTCAGATCTAAATGTTGTGACTCTGCCTGAGCCCTGTCGTGGGTGTCCCCTAGCTGAGTGCTGCTCCTGCCCATCCTGATGTGCTGACTCTGCTCCCCAGACTGATCCTTGACCTCACTCATCACCTCTCCTTTGCCCAGTGCTGGTTGTCCTGTGGCAGGATGTGCTGCTGTGGCCGTCCTGCTCTGCTCTGCTTCTCCTTTAGGGTGGCACGGCCCTGCCTGCCCTGGGCCATCCTCCCATCCTCAAACTCTTCCCTCAGGAGCAGCCCCACTACTGCTGCTTCCTGGCAGCCATTGCCTTATTATCTGAGACAAAGAAAGATAGTATTTGTTTAACAAACTAGAAGGAACTTGACCATTATCGAAATGGAGCGACATTTCTCATTTTATTACATATGTTGACTAAGGTATAAAATTCTGTAGAAGTTCAGATTACATGCTGTATAGCTTTTAAATTCCAATTTTTTTGCCGTTTTTGTTATTTTTGAACTAGTCATAGGAACGGCGTACAAAATTGTCCTTTATCACTTAAATTTCTGAAAGCCCTGTGAAAAAATGTGGTAGCACAAGATTATTTATTTAAATGTGTAACTTCAGTAAATTCTGTAGTCTTTCTTATTTAGAATCAAAATAAATGGTTGTCATACTGTTCTCTGTCCTCATAAAATCTATTAAATAGCTTTTATCATGTAAGTAGTGTGGAAAATAAGATGACAAATATGATTTAATCTGTCTTTCCAAGGATAAGTGTGAAAGTTAGTAATAAAATACAGAAATGTCATTCTACTAGATTATACATTTGTCCAGGGAATATATAAAGCTTTGATGACTATGCAGAAATTCTGAAAGATGTTATAATGTAAATACGAAAAAATCAACAGCCATTCTAAAGTGAACTGCATGAAATCCAGATCAACACACACAGGCAAGAATGCCTGCTCTTTTTGCACTTGAATAAGATAAAAACTTATACTTAATTTCATACAAAATGCTTAACCTTACATAATTTAACATGTCTGACACTAATTACACAAGCATTAGAATTGTTCTTTCTTGAATCAAGAGTTTGCCCATGGTAGTTTATAAGTTATTCCACGTGTCTTTGTGAATAAGATTTTGTGCTGATTTACCTACATTAACTATCTTTTCAATGTTTTAGTGATCTTAGTAATTTCAAGACTTCCAAATATAAAACACAGACAACATTTAAAAATGCAATTCTAAAAGATGACAATAAAGCAAATAATTTGATTTTCCTAAAGTGCTTGTACACAATAGAAGTCACCCATTTCTCCATTTTCAGTATCAGGTTCTTCTTCTACTGGAAAAAACCCAAAACATACCCAGTATGCAATGTACCAAGCAGTGATAATTCAAACTCTTTGGCTCAGAATATACCTGTTTACATGAGTCTCTGTTCTTTCTCCTTCACTACCCAAGTTTGCATGCTGCTGTGGCTGACACCACAAGATACAGCAAATGTACCAAAAATCCTCATGTAAATTTTTTAAGCAGAGTTTTACTTCCAGTTCAACAAAAACAAAAAGGCATATCCTTTGCATTTAATGGCAAAAAAGATTCAGAGAGAAACCTCTTATGTTCTTTTGTCCTTCTCAGGGCAAAAGACGGTCTATTTCTTTTGAAGCATTGCCCTCAAAACATCTATCTATTTTTCTTCTTTCATGTCTTGAAGCTCTTTTGGTTATGCCAGCTAGGAATCAGACCCCTGAACTGACTGCCAGCCTCTGCACTTGGGTTCCTTAAAGAGAAGAGCCATCTGGTCTTTTACATTATTCTTGTATCCTAATATGCCAAAATAATATCTTGCCAAAATCCTTATTCTTCAACATCCTTGCATTTGCCTTTGTCTTGGATGAAAGTATGCTGTTTACTGTTGTAGCAGGCTGACCCTGGCTGGCTTCCAGGCACCCACCAAAGCCTCTCTCTTACTCCCCTCTGCAGCTAGATAGGGAAGGGAAAATATAACAAAGGGTCCATGGGTTGAGATAAGGACAGAGAGCGATCACTCACTGAATACCATGATAGGCAAAACAAGCTAGAATTAGAGTTATTAACTGAATTTATTACAAACAAAATCAGGTCAGGATAGTGAGAAAAAAAAACAAATCCAAAACTTAAAAAGACCTTCCACCCACCCCTCCCTCCTTCCCAGCTCTACTTTCTCTCTCAGCAGGGAGACAGGGAATGGGGCTTGTGGTCAGTTCCTCACATGCTGTATCTGCTGCTGCTCAGGGACAGGAATCCTTTTCCTGCCCCGGCATGAGGGCCCTCTCACAGGATACAGTTCTCCATCAGCTTCCCCAACATGAGTCCAACCCATGGGCAACAACCTGCTGCAATGTTGGTCACTCTTCCACAGGGCACAGTCCTTGAAGGATAGCCTGCTCCCATCAATAAACTCAAAAATTATGGTGTCTTCAGAAATACAAAATCATGTATAACTTCTCTGGCAGAAAAGAACCCAAATAAATTAAAAAGATTGTGTAATGATATTAACTTTCAGTTAGGCAAACAAAATCCATTAATTTCATATTAAGAATATAACTTACTGACCAGTGGGTTACTAATCATCTGTCTTGTTGTGCTGAGAATGCTTTTTTACGCAGAAACACCCGCTTAGGTAAAACTTTCCTCAGACAGATACTATAAAGATTTTTCTGAGAGCCCTGCCCTGATGAAGAAGTTATTGGTCCCATTCTATGCTGTGTTGTTGGAATCAACACCAGATATTGGGAAGACTGTTAGGTGATAACTAGGATTTGCTTGTGGTAGTGGCAGAGCTGCTCTGCACTTTGTGAGTGGCAGGATTCTAATGACCTTCTTAGCTATGTGAAGAGGATGTATACAGGCAGAATTTCTATCCCATATATCCTTGACCAATAACAAATCTACCAAGGGCATAAGCAATCCACTAAAACCAGCAGAAGCAATAAAAAACAAGAATTGAAACTATGGTGGAACAACATAATAATTAATGTAAATGAGACTGCCCAGACATGGCTTTTTGCCTGTATTGAGGACAAAGAGTTCAGTCCCTTTAAGCCTCCCAGCTTGTGAGCTTGTGCATACATTAGCTTCAGTGATCAAAATAAGAATGAAATACATTTAAAAAAAATGTATGAGTCCATTACAGGAATGACAAAGCCAAGAAGGATCTTTAGCTAATATTTGAAATGGAGAAGCAAATTAAAATTCCGGTATATAGCTGTTCCATTTTTTTCTGAAAAAAGAATCAAAAGAGGATATGCATTTATAGAAATTAAATATATGTATGATTTCCAGTAAGGTTCCAATGATTATTGCACTGTTATAATTTCATTATGTGTATTGTAAATAAAATTAAAGTAGAAGAGTTGATAAATCTTTGTTGACCTGAGTCTTACAGAGAAAAAGACAAGTGAAGGCAAAAAAGGAAGCAGACATTCCATGTTAGAATGACTTATTTTTCAGATCATAATGGTAATTAATTCATTTTAAAATATGGTTATCTGGGGCCTACTGCTATGTGAAAGGCAAGAAATACCTTTTTTATACCTCTTATATATATTTATAGGTAAGAAGTCAAGCGAGTTTTTTGTTAAATACTATGCTAAGTAAATCTGTTATTTTACCACAGATTAAGTAAAAAGGGGACAGTCATAAAATACATTTAAAGAAAAACAAGAGAACATATCCTGTTCTAATGAAATTGTAAATTTATAGACTGACAGACTGGAGAACCAAAGCACCAGAGCTTTTCACAAAACACAGGGAGAATACATTAAGAGAGAATTTCAAAATAATGTTTTCACTTAGTAAATATATGCAACATGAACTTTATTGCATTCATAATTTAATTTGGAAAAAACTCACAATATGAAATTATTCTGTTGCAAACAGTCTCCATCATTGAGCAACAGCTGTTCACAATTATACGTTAAGATGCATAAGTAGCTCTTCAGGATATAAATGTAAGTGAAACTCTATAAGGCAAAGGGCAACTGTATTTCTAAGTGGTCCCTCACATGAGAAAATACAATTAACATTCATTAAGAAGCACGTCATTTTTCAGAACAGCCGAAGCACTCTGAATCACACTGAGGAAGTGATCATGTTTACTGTCTAATTATATTTTGCGAAATATGTTGCACATGTATCCTTTAGGCCAGGAGCACAGACAGGATTTTTGAAAAAAAAACAAAGTCACTCCTGAAGAATGATGAAATCCCAAACTACTAGTGGGGAAAACTTAAAAAAAAGGCTAGGGATGGTGTTGCAAATGTTTATGTGCCCTAGTTACCATGCTTTGTGGGTGATGACTCCTGAAATTTGCAAGTCAGACATATTTTATGCTGTTCCAGAGGTTCTTTTTATTTTATCTTTAGCTTACAGTAGTATAATTTAAACAAGCTTGGCATGTGACAATCACATAATATATTAATCATCAGCTGCCAGAAATTATACTATATTTAATGACAATAACCTTCCCCTTTCTGTACACACTCTTCTTACCACAAGAACACCTCATTATTTCCATTTCTGCCCTCTGAGCATTTAGTTTCCAAGTACATGTGTTTATTTCACTGCTCGCTTGTTAAGGTTTCCTTCTGTGCACTTTGGTCTCATTGCAGCAAACTACCATTTTAAAATAAAGTCATTGGGAATTAAATTGGAGCTTAATTTTAAGCTCACACTAGAATTCAGTCAGAATAAACACACATGAGCTCAGAAGCTTTCTCAGATGAGGGCCTGAAGGCTGAATGCTGTTTCGTGCAGTTCTTCCTGCTTTGCTTCCACTTTTTTTCAAGTAAATTGATAGGTCCCATCTCCTAGATACTTATTTAATAACAGCTGACGGAAAGATAACATTTGTGTTTTGCAACAATGTTTGAGTTAGCAATTTTTTTTTTTTAAATTTTGCTCACAGCATTTTCTCAGGAGAGATTCACACCAAACTGCCCTTTTGTCATTTGTTGTACATGCTGTTGTACACTTACTTGATGATACCATTTGACTGAAAAAATTACATCTTTTTACAAAAGAATGTTATTCTGAACTTGTTCACATCAGGTGTACCTTTTCAAGGAATCCAGGGTCAGGAGTATCTCTTGGTTTGCGTTTTCTGTTAAATCAAAGTATTAGTTTATAGTCTTGTGCGTAATTTCTGTTGCACATAACTTAATTGATTTATTTTCAGTCAAGACTGTGTTTTAGATAAATATATAGTTATATAAAAACTCCTAAACAATAAACAGAGAAAATAATAAAATACTGAGTAATACGGAATTTATATCTTCGTTTTATATCAGCTCTGACTGGTTGGGTTATTATATTTTAAAATTACGTAAGAAATATTAAAATTTCTAGATCTTAATTTAAAGAGAGTATCCTGAAAAGTTCCATCCTCCAGGTGCACAGATAAATTTCCTTTGTTTTTGTTTCACCTCAATAGTAGGGTTTTTCTATGAGAAATATATAGATGATTAGAAATGATAATCAATTTTGTGTTTGTCTGTACTAAAATCTTTTCCACAGGCAATAATTTGTACTATAGTTTATACCAAAATCTCTCAGAAGTTACAGAGAAATGATTCAATGTTTTTATTTATTTTCTTATTTCTTTGCATTCTTTATCTCTGAAGTACATGTATTGAGTACTTACGAAAGGCATCCATAGCAGTTATCCTCCATACACAAATGACTTACAACAGTAATACCGAAGAGACTCACTAACACATGAAGCTGAAACTGAAACATTTAAGGCCTGATACAAAATATTAAATTATGCATATTTGGATAGAAGCTAATGTTTTTCATGGACAGAGGTGTGAGTCACAAGGAAACTTCAGATTCTGACATTTTTTCCAACTTATTGATGTTATTTTGGCCAAGCTACTTGATGTCTTGGTGGCTGCAGTCGCCTGACTACTAGGCTGCCCGGCGACCCAGCCAGGAGACTGCAATTTCGTGGCCGAGGACGGCCGATTGCAGGCAAAAGTTCCAATAGGGCCTGCCGACGTGGAAAGGGTCGAGCTGTGGACGCTGGAAAAGCGGCGAGGAGGCGGAGACAAAGGATTGAGAGAAGGGAGATTCTCTTTGAAGCAGACAGGAGCGTTTATTGTCCAATCTCGTTGGGGGCGAGAGTCTCAAGGGACAAAGGAACGAACGTAGGGTTTTAAGGAACAGAAAAAGGGGAGGGGTTTACATCAATGACCAATAGGGAGAAACAAAAGGGGAGGAACTAAAGTACAAACAACCAACCACAGAGCCACAAGGGAGGAGACAACCCAAAAGAGCCAATCATTAACCGAAGAGAACAGAACTTTCCAGAACATAATTGAATATGAAACAGAAAGCATACATAAACATGAATTGTGTAACCAATGAGGAACTTAGTAACAAGGAGCTTTCTAGAACTGAGGGAGGAGACGGGCTCAGAGTGACATGAGGGGTATGGCCTTCTAGCTTAGGACCCGCCTAAAGACCCTCCCAATGGGCGGACTCACCAGCCCATTGGGTAATAAGACTTAGAGAGACAGGAGGCGGGCCCCAAGCGGGCCAAAGCACGCCACAACAGGTGGCCAAAGTCCCCATCAAAAAAATGGGAGTATTTTTTTTCCTCCTACCAGTTTGTCTATTCAGATTATCAAATATTCAGCAACAAAGGCTGCTTGTTATTAAGTACGATGCTTGAAAAGCAAGATCCTGATTCAGATTTGGCTGAGAGACACTGCTGTTATGCAAATTATAGTTTAAAACAGCACTGAAGATATATCAAGAACAAAAATTTCAAGCATTAGTAGGCTCATGATTTTTTTGGGGAAAAAAATTTGACTTTGCTTATGCTGCATCACATTTGAATTTCAATTTCTGCATTTTCTTTGTACATTTGTTTTCTGAATTTTTTCTAGAAATGCTGAATTAAGACTTGTGTTAATGCATTTATGTCATCTCTTGCAGTAGCTGTGCTTTTGCTTTACCATTATTCACTAAAAATTAATGGTGTAGGAGAAAACACAAAAAATATGAGGATGACAACATAATATTACCTATATTTTTAATTTATTTCTACTCCTTCATCTGGTAATGAATAGTCAGACTCCCGAGCTATATGATTCCACTCAACATATCACCAGAGAAGGAGGACCATAATTGTGATGATATGAGCAGACAAGAGTTTTCCTGTGAAAGACATGACAGCCTTCTGTTTCACAGATGGAGTTTAGACTGGGTGCCTCATATCTCTGGAATAGACAACACAGAATGAATATGCCAGGGACACGGAAGTAGCAAGCTAAGGTAGATTTTGGACATCACGATTTTCCTCTACCGTATTAAGGACTCCAAAAGAGGGTCAGAGGTATTAAATAGCATTTATAAATATTGTCATGGTTAATATGCTTGTTTGTACCAGCATTGTTACTGAACATGTCTGTCATGTACACAGATGGATATATGTATGTATGTATGCATATATTCTTTCAAGTTATAGTACTCATATGATTACTCTACACAGAACTAATCACACCTTCACCTCTCTTGACCATATTGCTCACAGTCTTATGTAAACTTCTTGGCTAAGAAAACACAGTACTAGAAAATACAGGAAAGACTGTTCTTGATTACAGTGCTTTTGCACACATATTTGGGTTGGAGACAAGATGATATGAACTATGTCTAGATAATCCCACTAATAATTAATGATTTTCATACTTTTGGCCATACTATAGAAACAGAAATAACTTTGAATTTTGTTGGTTGTGGTGGTTTTAATTGAGAATAGTGGTAGTACAGAGCAAATCTATGCATACCTAAACATTTTCCACATATATGCACATTTGTCCTATAAAAAATTTGACCATATGTTGCAATGTCATAGTGATGTCATGTGATCTTTTAAAAATATGGTGGTGCTCTGAAAATACCCCTCTAAAAGTATTTCTCTCGTGACTATATTTCTTAGACATTGCCTTCCTCTCAAATAAAGTTAAACAGCATGTAAAAAGAGATTAATTACCTTCTGCAGAATGACTGTAATCCGTGTAAATTCTTCCAAGCAAGATATCAAGTGTATGGTAATTTGGTGCCGAGTTCAATTCTTCTGTTTTTTCTCTTTGAGCAGTAAAAAGCAAAGTTAGTTTTATTATGTATTTTTCCTTTAAACATGTGGATGGCTACAGAAATCACAAACAAAAAAATCCCTCTTTTTTGTCAAGAATTATCAGACCTATCATTGGCTTTGTTTTGTTTTTTTTTTTCCTTAATGAGCTCTAGCATTTCTGGGTAGTTCTTACATCACATAATTTTAGAGATTTGTTATGTTTGTTGTTAGATGCTGTATGTTTTACATTATATCAGTCTGTTTTGGTTTTTAATTGTGATTTGTACATAGACTTAGAGGTAAAAATCATCTTTCTGTTATGTGTCTGTTCGGTAGTACCTTATGCATCACATTTTTGACCATTCTTAACTTTTACACTAGATCATCAATAAAATATACTCTATATAATGCTCTGATTGAAACTTACAGCTCCAAAGTTTTCTGTTGGTGTCCTTCCTGTAAATGATAAGGATGAAATCAAATTCTCAACAACATATAAAAGTGTAGTCTATACTGAAAATTATTAAAAAAAAAACAAAAAGAGAAACTTGAACTTGACAGATTCTGGGAAGCAGAAATTAAATACTTAGAGACAATTTTTGCGAGCTTTGGGATTTTTTTGTACTATTGGGATCAAATGAACTTGTCACCCTTTATGTAACATCACATCTGCTTAAGAAAAAGAAAAGAAGTTATTATGAGGCAGTTTTTGCAATGTATGAGTCACCCTGTCCTCACAGACTATTAAATGTATTTGAAGACTAACTTTTGAAGATTTGGTGAATGTACTTTGAACAGTCAACAAAACTGACACATACTTAAGATGAAAAATTCAGTCTAGCAACTTTGGCGTATTCTTTTATTCTCTTAAGGAGACTGCCCTGCTAAGGGCAGTTTTTTTGCTAAGGCTCTCAATTATGGAGGAAACAAAATCTGTACTAACGGACATTTGTTGGAGTTTCCAGTACCAATGCTTTTGGGAGTTACAAAACCAAGGCAAAGTAGCTGCAAAAAAATAGATTGCCTTCATTGTGACCACGCAGTATTTCAGCATTTAGCATTTTTTGTTTAGATTGAGTCTGTTCGATGTAACATTATCATTAGAGACTAAAAATAAAGGAACAAACCTCTTGTTACAATGATCAAATGGTTGAGAGGTGCAGAGAGGTCTTTACATCAAGTAATACTTCAGTAAGTATACTGTATATACTTACATCAAGTATATAAATATAGCTCAGAACCATGGAAGTGGCCATCATGGATGCTTCTGCACAGATACCTCAATGAAAGCCAGCCACACACTTTTACAATGAATCTCCCAGGAGCCCTTAACACTTACCTTTGTACTGTGGTGCAGTTTCAGTGTGCATGAGCTGGATCCCTTTCAGATGAAAGCAAAAGAGCAAAACTAATGCATTGTAGGTTTAAACATAGATTGCGTCTATGGGACCCCCCTATAGATAATTCAGTCAGAAGCTCCTGCAGCATATACAGTGTGCATTTCAGGTCTTTAGCCTATTTCCAGTCATGTACACCACTTGCTAATCTATACAGGGCCACAGACTCCATCTGTCTTGAAGTGTCTTGACGCTTGCTTTCTCGTATCAGTTGTCTGGAGTAAGGCAAGAATTTAATGAGTGTTTCATGAGTCTGAGAAATGTTTGCATTTCATGGCACCATCAAATTTCAATTATATGAATATGACATCATGAAATACATCTGCTTTAAAGGAGTTGCAACTTATAGGATGATTGTGGCATTCATTGAAATGAGCTGTTTAGTCAGTAGTCTTTTTTGAAGATTTTGTTTATAGTATTTTAAAGGTTGCAGTGGTCATCATTAAAATATCATTGGCTGCCACATAGCTGACAGGGTTATTTCTTGTTTCAAATGAAACAGAAGCCTTTCAGATACTGCAGTGATTGCTGACTCTTCAAATGGTGACCTCATTATTTTACTATTTTGATCATGAACCACAGTTTACAGTGCACAGTTTAACAGAAGAGATTTGCTTACCCATTGCTCTTAACATAAAGTCCTTTTAAATTAGGTGGACTAGTGGAAAAATGCTCTTAAAACCTCCCAGAGAGATACATTATTATCTCTTTTGCTCAGTAATGAGACCTAAACAAGAAGACAAGATTTATGAAGATATTAGGCATAACGGCTGAGAATGAATTTTTCTCATCATACACTCCATGCTATTTAATTTGTTTTGTTTCACCGATAGAAATGAAGAATTATCTCTTATGCCACAGGGAGAAAGACTAGAACAACTGCTTCACACATACCTGTACAGTGATAGAGATGCTGAAGGGCACTATAGAATTCAGTACTACAAGTCAGAGTAATAATAATAATAATAGTGGTGCAGTGCTGATCTTTCCCTTTAATTATGCTCCCTCCTGAATGAGGAAAATGCAAGTATGGCAAGACAACTTATAGCACTGTTATTATTCCGATTGATGTTTAACTAATTTGTACTAACATGAGCAGGATCTGTAATATATGTTTCCTCATGTTATCGAAACAAAAGTTTTAGAATTAAATTACAGGCACATTCACACATGGAATCTCTCACTTCACTTCCCTTTTCCTCCATCACTTGCTTCCCCTTCCTCCCTATCTTTATTTGTACCTTCTAGTGAATCTTTGATTTTGGTTGCTTTTTGTTTTAAACACAAAATACTGATCTATACAAATGAAATCCTAAATGGTCTTTTTATCGAAAGACATTAAACTAAAAAGTAAAGAAAGACAAAAATTACTAAAGAAAGGAAGGAAAACAATCTTGAAAGGTAAGAAGAGAAGTAGCAAAAGTAGATTGCACCGATCTCCTCCCCCACAGATTGCACACAAAAAGACACTGAGAATATCTGCTGGGAATATAAGCAGACAACTAATAGAAATTTTGATATCCGTATTGAGCTTGTATGAAACCTCTTTTTGTTTCTGTATTGTTTTTTTTGTTTTCTCCTTTTTAACATTTGATCTTCATCTTTAACTTTATTCCTTCTTCCTCATTTTCTCTAGAACTTAAACAAGTCTAATTGAATTGCCAAAATTATTTTGTGGCTACTTTTTTTTTTTTTCCCATCAAATTAAGCAGCATTAAATAGTAAAATTATTGCAATACACAACACTCTGGAAAAGAGTGAAGTTAAAAGGAGAGTAAGTGCTTAAGAATGATTATTGCTGTCCACTAACCACCAATGTGAATCGTACATTACTTTTGTTTTATTGCCTCTCCTGGACCAAATCTTTGTCCATTGCAAATTGGCCTAATTTTAAATAGATTCCATTAAATCACACAGCTTTATAACAGCTGAGAATATGACTATGCAAAGATATCCATGCTAATACATAGAAAAGGGTTGACAAACTAGAAGTAGGCCACTACCTTACCTTTAATTAGTATTTTCTATATAGAACTTCAATGAAAAGCACGTTTAGTGAATGAAGAATTTCCCAACAATGATTTGGAGTTCATGCAAGGATATTGGTGAACACAAATTCTAGTGGAAAAAAGTATATAAAAGTCTGCATGTTAACATAACTACGTTGATGGGATTCATTCAAGCAGTATCAAAAGTCGCATCTTCTTGAAAAGCTTGCTGCATAATTTCTTTTCTTTTCCCAAAAGCAGGAGAACAAAGAACTAATTTCTCACTCTTTTTTTCCTTCTCTGCACTGCAGTGTTCTGTAGGAATATTCACATTCACAGTAAAATATAACTTTATATTCTAGACATTCCTTTCAGAAATTGTATTGTCTACTTAATCTATTAATCTCTATATAAGATGTTGTATTTATCCCCTCAAAGGTACTGACTCTACCCCTTACTGTGCCTGACTATGCCAGTTTATTTTATTTTTCTGTCACTAAAGGTACTCAGACAACTTTTCCTTACTATATGTGCCAGAGCTTGCAGTCTTCTGAGTCTTGGATTATGATTTTTCAGAGCACAGCTCCAGCAACACACAGCAACCAGGAACAACCACCCCAACCCTGGCTCCTCCCAGGGCTAGATTTATAGGGCTTGTGCCCACCCTGCAGCTACAGCTGTTTGTAGGAGGTTAATGAGCACTTTAGGTTGAGGTGGCCTGAACTCTATTTGAATAACAATTGAGTTCAGGTGTTGAGTCTGGTCCTGAGTGAGAGCTTGGCTAGTGCACACCATCAGGGTTTAAATACATATTACTACAACTATATATGAGGGCTTAAAGAGTCAGTCCTTCAATTGTGCCGTGTAAGATGGCACGTGTAGTTTCTGAAATAATTGTAGCTAATAGGAGAATGATATTGAATATTACATAACATCCGAAGTCTAAATTGAAAAGAAACTGCTTCCCTCTCAGTGAGCGAATTAAAACAAAATTCTGACAAACAAAATCTCAATGTTACCATTTGTTATGGGGGGAAATTCAATCTTCCTCGTAAGCTTGACAATTTTGTCCAGAACTGGATTTTTTATTGGTGGTCAAATTCTCCGAGTGCTCCAGCCAAGCATCTGGTACTACAGACCTGGTAGGTGATGAAGAACCCTTTGGCAAAAAGCAGGCTGAAAAAAATTGAAAGTGATTGATTATTTGAATTTCAGAAGTATTTTGCAACATTAGAAACTTGTTTATAATTTTTCAAGGTAAGTGTTTTAGATAGGAAATAATGATGGGAAAGATGTCTAGGTAGAGTGGTCTGCACTGGATTTTTCTAATGTAACTTGTTTTAATGTCCATAACCTGATTCTTAATTTTGTGTTCCAATATTTTGCTGTGTTTCTGTCGAAGATTTTGATAGCCCTAAGCCTATTAAGATCCACTTGAGTTTCTTTATTTTAAAATTAAAATGTATCGTTTCTTTCTTTTCTTCCCTCTCATATTTATTGGAGTCATTAATTAGTTGATAAGGATTTGTAGAATGTGAAGAAAAGGAGGAATAAGTACTACTACATTGTTTGCTTTTGTTGCATTTTGCATTATAACCAGCATATGTATCTTTGCAACCAATGGTCCATTTGTAAATTATCCCCATAAGGTTCCTGTGAACCAGGATTTTACAGCACAGCACAGTAAATTTATCATCAGTTCTACTTCTCTCATCTGCTTCTGAGGAAACAGCTTACAAATGTGGTGGTTTTTTTTGATAAGTTATTCTAGTGTCTAAGGGAACTGCAATATAGACTCTCCAAGCAATCGTAAAGCCTATTAATATCCTTTCTGGTAGAAGCATATGCTATCTTTGGACATTATCAGCTGAGAACTGCACTGACAAAAAAAGTAATTTTATACAAGATCCTGAATCTTGTCTCAGTGAAACAAATCACAAAGTGAGCTTGTATGCTTGTAAGAAATGCATATTCTGATCTCTTTTGGAAAAAAACAAAAAAACCCCAACAAAACAGCTGTTTTATGTAGCAAAATGGTGTTCATGACATGCAAACTAATGCCTCTTTCGTTTCTCTTAATAGAAATCAATAATCCAGCAGCAGCTTTGAGATCACTGTAAGCTTTACACAGAAGCTGATTAGAAGTGAAATTGGTATAGTTAAAATGAAACCAAATAAGATGCCTTGTACTGTGGTATTTTAGCAGAATAGGAAAAGAACTATTATTTTCTTCCTTGTGGAATAAACAGAATGCATAATAAGCACTTGCAGCACTGCATGGAATCGATTTAACTGGAGAACAAATACATTTATTACTCACTTGTGGCTTTGACTTCAGCTGAATTAAGAGGTGTTCTCATTATTTGTGGAATGCTATTGCTGTTCCATAAGTGCCTTGGCACCCTAATGTGTGTATACTAAGCTTTGAACTTCATAAAAGAAATTCTATTAATCCTAACTATAGGCTTACTAGTTAGAAATAAGTATATAAAATAATACAACTAATGATTATTTGGCATGTTCAGTGTACACTGAGACAAAATCTCATCAGCAGTAAAAGAACAGTAGGGTATTTTCCCAATATATCTATATTAAATTTAATCTTAACAGAAAAGCAATGCCACTTAATATTTCCACAGTGACCTCGATGAAGAACCTTGTCATCTCATGCCATTTATCTTGTACTATGGCCTCACTATCAAAGCATTTCATAATGTGACCATTTTTAGCTGACATTTTACATTGCTATCAGATACAGGGTTTCTTAACCTGTGCTCTAAGACAACCAAAGCCATTACGACATTTAAGTGTGATGCAAACCAGGATCATTCCCTCAGTGATATTTCAGAGGATTATTGTCTGTGTTTGACATAGTGCTACTATTATCATGCTGTATTTGACTAGGAAGTAACTTGTATCCTTTCTGCTCAGAACACCAAAAGATCAAACTCTGTTTTACCAGGGATGTCTTGCAAATCCACTAAGTGTGGGAATATCTCTGACTTGGCTTTTCTTAAAGTGTTTTAAATCTTTAAGAATTCATTTTTGTCTTTGCAAGTAGCACACAAATGGTGTTATTGGACTGATGATGCCTCCCAGACTTACTCTATAGAGATCTCTGTTTGCTAGGAAGCACAACTGTGGTCCTCAACCTTCACATCAGGAAAGAAGAGCATGTACAGTGGGATTTCTTCCAGCATCTCTTGATAAAGACTGCAAACATTCAATATCAAAGACCATAAAAATGGAGGCAGTGGAGTTGAACAGTAGCAAGTTTGGTAAGTTAAGTTGTGCTCCTGTCCTTATGTAGAACATAGTCACAAATGGCTTTCTCATGAAGGAACAAGGGATATTATTTCTGCAAGGAAAGAAAAACTATCAGAGGATGGCTTCAGTCTTACTTGTACTGAATCACATGGGAGAGCTGTTTACCTTGACTGTAACTAATCTAGTCATACCCGTAATTGAGGCATTTCACCAAGTTCGGCCTGTTGAATAAAGACCCAAGAATTTTATAAAACATTGACTCCTTTCCTCTCTCTTGTACCTAAAGTTAAGCATATAAAAATTTGTTAAATAAATTTGTGGAAACTCTATTTAGATAATTGGCAAAAGCATCCTGTGTTTTACAGCTGAGTGACAAAAAAACCAACCCAGATTAAAAAAAAAAACAAACAAAAAAACCAAACCAAACAGCCTTAACAACAACAGAAATGTCACAGTTAGAGGTAATCAGATCCACACACTTGACTGAAGATGACAGAGGAAATTGTTTAAAATTAACTTTGGCTACCCAAAAAGGTTTATAAAAAGGGTACTGAGAAAGCCAATCCATTTTTAATGCAATATTGAAGGATCAAATGCAAGATCTGGGGAAAAATCTTGTTAGATGAACTATTTATCTTTAAATTTTGCTATAACAGAAATGAGTTAAAAGAAATAAACTATTGCAGATATACATGGTCATGTGGGTCTGGATCTGGATCTGTATGATAAATACATCATCCAGATGCAGAGGCATACACATGATATTTATATATGAGTGTAAAGATATCTTTTCAGTGGATGTGGGCATATATGCAGTAATATCAGTTGAATCTGGAAAAATTCTGATCTGAAACTTTAAATTTTTGTTCAGTTTTCTCATTCTGCAGACACGTTATTCTTACATTTTGTCTAAGGAATTTCTAGAACATTTATTTTAATTCTAGATTAAAATCAATGTACGTAATATCATTTTCACAACTGGCAAAACAAAGACTATAAAAAGAATCTCATTTACTAGGGGAAATTATATAACCTAATTAGAAATAATTTGGCATGCACTGAAAATTACCTTTATGGATGACAATACTGCTTATGCAGAAAAGTGTCTACATAAAAAAAAGAAAGGAGAAAAGTAAAAGCCATTGGTATTCTGTGTTGTTTTGATTTCTATTGATCTGCAGTTAGCAAAGCAGTATATAAATTGATACAGTGGCATGAAGTGTTTTAGGAGTTTCTTTCTTCATTATTTCATTTTCTCTGGTTTGCAAAACTTGTGTTTCCCAGACTGAATTTTCTGTGTGACCTTATGTAATTAAAATCCAAACATTTATATAGATGATATATTCCAAACATTTGTATTTTTTTAATAGTTAAGGTACACTGTTAAAGGAAGTGCCTCTAAAATACCTATATAATAATTCAATCATATTGAAACATTACAGCTTTTCTCCTTTTATTAACTTTTGAAAATTCTGGATAGATTTTTCACCTTTGAAATATCTTTGTATTGTCTTGTAGTTTTTGTTACATGGAGAGGCACAAATCCTATTTAGATCCCTTTTCTTGTACTTTCATGGAAATTGTGTGACTTGAATAAAACCTCATCATTTTCAAAATACTAAACCAAATTTCCATAAAACTCTTTGTTGCATTCCCATTCATGGAACTTGCAAAGAATATAAAAGCTAAGTCACTATACAAAACAACAAAGGAGCAAAATGTATGCACTAACTTATTCTGAAAAGTTGAAATAAAATAGAAAAGAAAATAGAAAGAAAAATATGTACAGCAATTATAGAAAGCAATTTCTTTGATACTAACAGCCATAAAGAACTAACCTATAAAAACAATGTTATCTATATTATTATGTCTGATGATAAAATTAAGCAAAGATGTTAATTCTTATGTGCACTTTTTTCTATATTTTTAAAAACTTTGCTAGGAAAAAAGTGAACTTAATGCATGATATATTTTCGAAGTTTTCAGGGGTTTGTTTTTTTGTTGGTTTTTTTTTTGTGGGGTTGGGGGTTGGTTGTTTGGTTGGTTTTTGCTTTTTTTTTTCCTGGTGAAAATTCTTCTCAATATTTCCTGAAAGATTTGGACATAATTTCATGCTTAGAGCAATTGTTCATGCAGTATGTATATCCAATGCTTTGACACACACAACACATGTACAGCAGTACTGTGGCTGTGCTCTTGTTTCAGGTTGTTCCAAGCAACCTGTACTTAGGCCAGATATCCTGGGTGTATTTGTAGGAAGATATCAATATTAATTTGACCTAAATTTATCAGAAGAAGAGGAGGAGACATACAAGAAAGCCTAAATTTATGGTAGTTTGTGGAATTTGTGGTAGTTCAAGAAACACTGCTTTAAAAAAATCCCACCCAACCAACCAACTAAACCAAACCAAAACAAACGAAAGCTGTCATTGTTATTGTCTACAGCCAATAAACTTTATTTTTGTTTTCCCTAGAAATAAAATGCTTTGTCAATGGAAGAGGAAAAGGACAGGGGCTGATTGATGGAGCAATCCTCACATAAACTGTAATTATCTGTATTAGGCTCCATCTCTGTAGTACATGAGAGTCTAATAATTGCTAATATGTTTTCTCCAGCTCTGAGAATGGCATTCATTTTCAGAAAGCAATGGAGCTGTACACAAAGAGGTGTTTAGGAAGACAGTCCTATTTAAGCAAAATATTCAAAATGTAAACCTGTAAAACTCCTATTCAGCAAGCACTAAACACCAGAGGTCATTAAGTTCCACAGGGACCTACATTCACTAATTTTCTACTTCAATTTGAAAAGCGATCAGTAATTCACCATGGAAATGCTCTTGGGAAAGGAAAATACATTCTACCACCTGTCCCATTACAGGGGTTTGAGCTTTTTAGTGCAAAACTAGTACTTGAATTGCATTTAAAATAGAGTAAGGCCTAACTATGATGATATTTTGCCCCCCCTTGACACAAAATGACACATCACCTCAATGACAGTAATTTGAATAATTGATTCTGAACAGATTCCATGATTGGACTTTGGGGTTTAATCTTCACAAGCAGGGAAACAGCAGGCAAATAGTGTTTCACTCTTCTACTTCCCTTATCTCTTTATGGTTAAACCGCTATCAACATATATTGAGTCCTCAATACAAGACTCCGTAAAATAACTTTATGCTCTGATAAGGAACAAACTTATCTGGGTGTTAGGAATGTTTGGCTTATTAATTTTAAGTTATTAACTGGTATTGTTTGGGTATTACTGATCTTACAAATGCGTGAGTTGAGGTGGTATAATCATTTGCAGAAGGGATTGCAGATGTATGGGGCTGGAAAACAGGTGTTCTGAAAGCAGTTACTATGCCTCCTTTTTTCTCAGCTTTGATTTTGAAATCTTCACAGATAAAGACCTGTTTGCAAGGTTTACTCTTCCAGGAAGACAAGTAGAGGTCGTCACTATTCAAAATTGAAAATCTGAGCTTAAACACAAAGTTTAAAGGATGCTGATGAATTTGCTGCTCTGTGATAATCTTGCAAGTCACAAAGATAGATTAGTTTAAAAGAAAAGCCAAAGTACTAAATGAATAAGAGCTTGCCTGTCAGAAAATCCAGGTCAGTATATTAAAAAAGAAAATTATTACAACTGCTGGTTCTGCAGTCTAACAATGGTGAAAGAAAAAGTGTAAAGAAAACAATTATATGATCCATTCTTAGTACATAATAAATAGAAGCTCTGTGCCAGCCAAGAAGTTGAAAAGAGCAAAAAGAAAGTTGAAAAAGGGAGAAAGGAAAGGTATGTCAGCTGTAAAAATATTTCAATGAATCCACCACACAAATACACATTCAGACAAGAAGGAAAAGTGGTCTTTATTCACTTACCTGCACTTTGACTTTTAAATACAAAAATCAGCATTCAGAATTGCATTTATGTGGTGAGAATACTTTCAAAAATAAGCAAATACTGGAAGTAATACAGTGAAACTAGATTTCATTAATAATCATGCTGTTTGAACTTACCATTTTAATTTCAAAAATAGCTTATTTTGTTCAGCAACCCATCTTTCTATGCTTAAATAATATGTAAATTTTTCTTGTTTATGTTAAATCTTTCAAATTACTTAAAACTTTGAATTTCTGTGTTGCAGTATTATTTGTTTGAAATGTAATTACTTTTACTGGTAGCATAACATCTAGGTGAAAAACCTGAAAGACCTGCAGGGTTATGCTGTACAAATGCTGCAGCAATATATGTTCTCTCCATCTACCAAAGCACTCACAGATTTACTCAATTAAAAGTGATTTTGAATAATGATTTTTTTTCAGTGTTTTCCAGACATTTCAAAAGCAATGAATATCAATAAAGACAAATGATAAACAAATTGAAAGGAATTTGTCATTCCTAATGATATAAAATGTCAAAATGTGTTTTGTTTTGGGTTTTTTTTTCCTGGATACTGAATTACATTCATTCATTTTAAAGACTTTTTAAAGCATAACAGATAGACTTATCATTTCTATAACACTTATTTTTGATCAACTGTTTTATATAGTTAATTAGTGATAACTTACTTGAGATTAATATCAAATCTATAAACTGTCAGGTTTTTACAAAGGCATGCAGTGTTCTTTCAGAAAATGTTGATACCTCTTCGTATTCAGGAAATTATTTAACTCAGAATTAGATACCAAGCACTTGGAATGTTTGATCACATCTTTAGAAGAAAGAAATAATCCTAGATGATGTAATAGAAGTTGCTTAAATTTGTATAATCTTGGTACTGTCTTTAACATTATGAGGCAGAAATAGACAGAGGATGAAAAAAAATACAATATTTCTGGGGAAAACCACTCATGGCAGAGAAGACCAATATGGCATAAGAACATCTATTTTCAGTCAGAGAAATGGTTGATGAATAATTACCTACAGTATTCCTGGTTTGGTATCTTTCTCAGTTAATTAACTACAACATTAATTCATATAAGTTTAATGCACAAGTGTCTTCATTTGAATGAGTAAGCTTCTCTGGCTTAATTTCAAACTTGTCGGAATGTTATAAGTTTTTTTATTAAAATGATGTAAAAAAAAAAAGGAGAAATGAAATAGTGAAAAGATCATAAGGAAAAACAAATACGGAGTGAGCAAAATCAGAAGTAAATATACAGTTATTGCATGAGTGAATACAGAATCTGCACAATGTCAATAAGAAAATACACTGTATTGTATATCTCAAGATTATAGGCAAAATACCCTTTTAGATTTCAAGTAGATGTTTTGGAAATAGCGACCCTGTTTAGACACTTGAATACATTATTTGAATTTGAGTTTGAGACTAAACTGAAAATTGCAATAGTTTAGGTGAAGGTGACTTTAGCATGACTTTGAGCTTTAAAAAAAAGTGTTTTATGCCACCAACATTTTCTTTCATCTGTTTTGAATACACAATAGAGCAGGAACCATGTAGAAATTCTGCAAATGCATGTAAGGAGGGAAAAAAACCTCTCCCTAAAATTCTAAGATACTCTAATTCTCAAAGTGATATCCTGGAAATAGAAGAAATTGGCTTGATAAGAAGTGAACTGCTAGACAAGACATGGTTCTGTTCCCATGTCTGTTATATAGGCTTGGGTTCTTTGGACAAGCCATCTGTGACTGCTTTCCAAATGCTATGTTTGGAATGGAAATATTTAGTTCCTTCTTATTCCCTCTTCCTACTTCCTATCCACAAACATAGGGAAAGAAATGGGTCCATTTTTTTCACCTTCATCTATTCTCCATATTCATAGAATCTATCAGAGTTTTGACAACCAGATAGTTTCTATTTTAATATTTTAGAGAAATAAAAAGGATTATTAACTAATTATATTCACTCTCCTCAACTAATAATAAAAAACCTTCATGGTTCACCAGGTCCTTGTCAGTCTTTAAAATTCCTTTCTGATTTCTATCAGCATCATAATGCTGATAGCTGGACCTGTAAGAACACTAGATGAAGTCACTGGGCCTCCAAACCTCCAAAAGATAATGTAAAGAGAAATTTGTCCTCAGAGCTCTCCCCTAAAAATGGAAAGATCAGAAGTTATTGTTAGCTTTCCATCATAATCGCTTGCACAAGGTAGAACTATTTTTCCATTCTTTGAGTACTTTTAAGGGGCAGTATTTCTGAATTATAGAGAATCTTACAGAATTATGTGCAAAGAAGTATAATATTTGTAATTCCCACTACTACTAAGTACAGAATTAAGTGTCAGCTGCAGGTTTCTTAAAAGCTCAACTTCTTTGCCCCTATACCACGTTTCACAGCGGAAAAATAGGTAAAATTTTTAATATCAGAGATATATAATGTAAACAAGAAACTAAAGTTTCAAGATCAAGTCTGCAAAGTGGTCCATGGAAGAAACATACTTTAAATTCTGAATAATTGATTAATACTACTTTAAATTAATACTTTAAAAGGAAGCTACAATAATTTTCTTAAAAAGAATATTGGCATTTAGGAAAATGTACTGTGTAGCCAAAGGGCTGCAAACTAGTGTCTAATGTTAGTAAATGAACTTCCCATAGTCATCCTGTAGAGATTGTGTGTGTTAGATCAATGGTTCATATATTGTGTTCTTCACTAACCTTCAATAATTCTTGAAATAAACTCTAAGTGAACTGTTCTTGAACTTCCTTGAGAAAATGTCATATAAGTGCTCTTTTTTTTTGCATTAATCTCATGTACTGTTACTATTCTAATTGAGTATAAATTGAAAGGTGAAGAGTATGATAAATGGTATTCAGGTTTTAGATTAGAAAAATATTAGCCATATACTGTGCCAGCACATATAGCTAAATAAATGAGCTTGACGTAGTTGTGTATACTTAAATGTAGGCTACATAGGACATTCAATTAATGAAGCACATAATGTGAAGCATTAGCACTACTAAATGATCTGTTTATCATTCACATCAAATCATCTTTTCCCATTAAAATGCTGGTATCCCATAATAAGTATTAGCCTCTTGTCTCAAAATGAAAATAGCAATTTACTGGCTTGCCATTAAAATGTTAATGATAGCAATACTCTGGAAAGTAAAAAAACAATTAAAATATATATTATCCAGGTTTTTTTTCCTCTTCCCTTTTTGAATAAAGACTTGTAGACAGACAATATGGAAAAAAATCTGATAAAATAATTTGTTTTCTTTTTATGTTTCTTTACAATTTAATTTACATATTGATTATATAGCTTGAAAAATCTCCCAATTTGATTAAGTAAAGCAAAAAATGCCTAAGAGTAAATTGATAGCTGAAGTTGCAGAATGTACTTCATCTAATTGTATTAATAAACTAGCCTGATTAAGTTTGCTTGTAAGAAAAAGCCCTTTTGTCATTTTATTTAGCATAGACTCCAATACATTCCATCTATCTTTTAACAGTATTCTCATCTGTCTTTTTACAGTATTCTTATTACATTCTGAAAAATCAAACACTTTTAGAATATTTGGTCAAATGGAAAAAAATAATGAAATAGTAAAGATTTTTAAGTTATTTGAAGAGGTAGCTTTGTAGTGTTTGTGAAGCTTTGCTGTTAACTGGTTTTGTGTTGCTTGATGCAAATTGTAAGACAGAAGAGTTGTAGTCTGACATTTTCCTTAAAGAATTTTTTGTCAATGTTTTGTCTATTAATATGGTTCATGAATTTTACTGTATGTGAGAGAGTATGGATTTTTTTCCACTTTCAGAAAAGTAAGGAAGCTTTTTTAGTAACTTGCCTTATACTTCTTAATCAATATCATACACAACATGAGTTTGTTCTTTGAGGTAATACTTAATATCACAGATTAGAAAACTTTTCTGGAAGTTGTGAATAGGTCGGGGAAAAGACCAATAAAACTCAAAACAACTTACTAGATTTTAAAACATCTGAAACAAAACAATTGTTGTGGGATGGCATTTTGCTTAGAAAAACGCATTTTCTCATCTCTTTAATGGGGTATACAAGAGAATGACCAGTCAGAAAGACTGAAGTATCCAAAGATATTCATAAGATCAGATTTTAAATATTTGACATGAGGGTGCAGAGGAAAAGGAACACCAACCAACATGAAAAAAAAAAAAGAGATTTGCAGTATTTCTTATTTCTGTTGTTTATTTTTGAGTCATAATTTCTTTTTCAAGTTGAGAATGTATCATTTTCTTTTCTAGGATGCACAGCATATCTGCTAGTTTCAATGGCAACTTCATCTTGCTGTTTTGCTTAATCACTTCTGTTTCTTTTTCCTAATTTTATCTTGTAGTCAACAAACTAAAAATCCCCTCCTACGGATCAGTCATAGAGCACTACCAACTTTCCAAAAGTCACTGTTCCCTGCAATAGGTCAGCTTGTTTTCTGACCTTCCAAATCTGTGTTGCTACACAGAATAGCTGCATTTCTAGTACACCATACAACTTACTTCTCTGGAAAGACTCCTTTGATGTAATTCTATCAGCCAGATCTCATCTTCAATCCAGCATCTATGTTTTTGATTAAATGAGCCAAACTTTTATAAGAAAAACCTGTCCTTACAAATCATAGAAAAAAAATCATTAGTCTACATTTTGTAAATAAATTATTCCCCATCTCTTGCTATTCTCTTACTGTAGCTGTAGAATGATTTAAATGTCTTATATGTTTACTGAAACTTTCATTCATTTTCTTCTAATATTCTACATACACAGAGGAAAAGGGAATTTAATAGCACTCTGCTTATCTGAATCATACCATATCTGTAGAAAAGGATTTCATTGCAAATATAATTGAGTAGTTTTACAGACTTAGTACTACACAAAGCTGACAGTTTAACATTATTATACAGGATATCTCCTGAAGTAGATTTTTTTCTTGTTTATCCTTATTGTTTTGGTTTGATGTCTTTATTTCAGGACTCTGCATGTTGTCTCTTTCTTGAGGGCTCAAAACTGATTTGAAGAAAATTCCTCCCTTCTCAATGGACAATGTGAGTTTTGCTTTGCCTGGGAAGTCCAGAAGGTCTGCCTGGCTATCATTTTACGTCATAAGAATTAAGCCAACAGGAAGTAGGTTATTTCTATGTACAAACTATACCAGTATATTGGAAATCAATGATATTTTCTCTGTAAAAGGTCATTCATATGAATATAAATGCCACTGTATGTTTCTGCGTTTCTGGGGCATCATAGCTTGTTTCCTTCTTATTTGACCTCCGAATCATGAGGTAAATATATGTTAACAGAATGTGCTGCTCACCCAGTAAATTATATAATTAAACATCTTTGTTTTGAGAGTTAGATTATTTTCTACCAAATGTAAAACCTGAAAAACAAAGTACATACATTCTTAGAAAACTTATCCCTGTGCAACTTTCCAAAAATAAGTAAGGATGATAGGTCTAAAGCCTTTGTAATAGCAGGGGATCATTTGGGTAGAACAGACCTGAGTATTTCTGGGAGCTGAATCATGCCTGCACTGTGAGGAGGAAAAAGGGAATGGAGAATAGGGAGAGAACTAGTTTAGAAGAGAATTTACTCAAAATTTCTTAAGAGTGGTGGGAAAAAACTGCTCAGATTGAAATTTAGCTGTCAGAATGTCCCTGAGGAGGTAAGCAAGAAACATCAGTCAGTCATGTAACATGAAAAGCACTCTTTGAACAGTCTGTGATTACTGATCTCTTTTCTTGACTTTATCATGGCCACTGTCCAATGGGAGAATAGATGACAACAAGCTGATTGTGCATCGTACACACAAAAGATATATAACTCAGAGGATAGTAGCTGATCTGCTGAAGTACAAATTTTTGTTTCAACTATGAGCTGCAACTGTCATAAGCATGTGGCACACACATTCAGTTCTGTTCATTGAGGCACGCAAAAAGAGAATTAAGGTGTTGATTCCAGAGCTTCCAACCTCCAACTCCAGAAATGACTGTTACGCAAAAACGCTGCTGAACTTTTCACACAACTGTGTTAGAGAACATCTTTTGAAAGGTTAGCTAATTCTTTTTAAAAGACTTAGAACACTGGTAATTTTGTCACCTGCCATATTATTGTAGTGGTAGACAGCCCTCAATGCCAGGAACAGACTTTTGATCCTTGCCTTCTCTCATACCTCAGTCAAAAGGGCTAAAAAGACTCCCATTACAATTTTCTAGGTGTTTGTACATATACACATGGACCAAATTGTTTCCCAGCTTTCTCTTCAATAGGATGGTTTACTCATTATTTAGAATGCCACTAAGCTTTATTAGATTTTAAATCAGTCTTGGATTTTGATATTTTGAATAATAAACCAGTTTAAAAAATTAATCTTTGGAATATCTTGACTACTAGATCTCTGATAAATAAGGTTAATTAGCATCAGTGTTTTGAGATCTGTTGATGAACCAGTTTTTATTTTGAGATTCTTGTGCACATTTTCCAGGCAAGTGGTGAAGTTAAAAAACTTCCTAAAGTTTCAGCATGAATACAGAGGTTTTAAAGCACTTCAGAAGACATGATAAATAGAACTGTTTTAACTATACAGATTAAAACTTTTTAACTCTTGGAGATGCACCAATAAATACAAGGCCAAAAAGATCAGAATTTAAAAAAAAAAAAAAAAAAAAAAAAAAAGTTAAGAGGGTAAAATGAACTAAAACAGAAAGAATTTTGAAATAACAGAACAAGAATCGAACACTGATATTTAACAGGGTAAATAATGTCCTTTATCTGAGATTGGACTAATGAAGAGGATACTTTAAGACTTTAAAATGTTGGCTATGCATATAAAGGGTTGTGAAATAAATCTCTTCTGAATGAAAGTGCTCTAGGTTACTAGGTATATATATTTAGGTGCACTGAGCATAGGAAGGAACAGCTGAGAAGCTAGTTCTATTTTTTAATTTTAATTTTTATTTTTAAGGTTTTTTTGAATATTTTTATATAGTTTTATTCAGAATACAGCATAACATTTTCTAAATTATGGCATTTTAGAAGGGTGATCCAGAAATGACAGACTAGATATTAATTCTTGACAAAAGTAATAGAATCCAAATTCAGGACTTCATTAATAAAGAATTAGACACTAAAATATCATTAATGACAATCAATTTGGTTTTAAAGGAGATACTGCATTTCATGTAAAATTGTTATTCTCAGAAGCAATGGAAGCAAGGATTTCTTTTCTTATCTGTTATCTGAAAAAGGTTAACTGCATCTGTGAAAATCTGTCTGTTTCTCTGCATAAAACGTATGTTTTTTTAAGGCATTACAGAAAAAAATCCACTATATAACAATGAACAGTTCACACATAAACTGAATTGGTCAGTTATTAATCATTGTTTATACACAATTTTGACAGGTGCTGCTTAAAAATTTGCCACTGAATTTGTTCCAGAAAGAATCTGATTGCATCTATCAGGTCAGACCTACAAGGCTACCCTAAATTTGAGAGAAATACCCAAGTTAATTTCATCTTCATTTTTGCCTGGATTTTTAAGACACTAAGAGAGCTATTCAGAAATCCAAACTGCGTTGGTACCAATCAGTAGCAGATTGGAACTTTTTATGGTCTGGCCATAGTCTATTCTTCCAATTTTATTTAACTACGCCCAGTTGCAGGAGAAGATACAGAGGTGTTCACTCAGATAATGAGAATTCCACCCCAATTTAAGAGTACTAGCTTTTTAATTTTTTTCAAGTATTTGCCATTCCATAACAAAGGAACAAGGCTTTCTTCAGCTAAATATAATATCAAAATAGAAGTTCCTTCTAGTGTTCTCCTGTCTTTGCACACTAATATTGTTGCACAATATTAATTTTTTTCTTTTCGCTGTTGAAATCCTCAGATAAGTACCAAAGGCCCATTTAGGTTACTAACTCCATAAAGAAGATTGCCACTTCTTTTCTTTCTAAACTTGTAAATATTTCTTGCAAACAAACCCCAAAAGTACAGACTTGATAAAGTTTGTAGTACCTTTATCAAAAATTGCTAAAGCAACTGCGTTGTTATCAGCAAGCATGCTATAATTGCTACAGCAATTTATCACTGTTAACACCAAGACTATTTTTAGACATACTTCTGAGCCTCTTTCAGCTGTGACTTCAGATTCTCAGCTGCTAGTCAGAACCACTGTGGGGGTGGATGAAGTGGGATTCTATTGTTTCACCTGAGATTCTGCCTTGAGAACACAAATTATATTGAATTCAGACTCCAAAACTGGGTTGAAATGTTTTGCTCTATAAAATTTAGTTCACATAATGAAAACTGAAGAGGCAGTAATTCTCTGTCAGGAATCATAGGAGAAGAAACTCTTATACAATTCTGAGTCATTGACAAACTACGGACCCGTTGCAAAAACAAAGAAATTCAAAGCAGTCAAGCTTACTAATGAATTTGGCCCAAATTTCATATTTTGATTTAACAAGATCAAATACCAACTGAATTTAAAAATATTTAAAGATGTATGGGTATTTAAGGCTTCATCAATATTTTTTATATACTTGTAAGCTTCACTATAAATTAATATTTCCATTTTCAGTTCATGATCCTGAAGCAAAGGGTATATAACACATTCTCAAATACAGTGACTTAGAGCATCTGTGTTTGTGCCTTTGTTTTCTGAATATATCAGCCATCTTCTCTAAGTGGTTTCTACCCCATTTCTTACCAATCAGATTAAAATATTTCCTATTTCGTCCTTTTAAAATTGTTTTATATATATATATATATATAAAATTTTCAGTTTTTCTTGGAATTTAGGAATATAGAGAATATAATTTCTTAGAAAAATCAAATTAGAATGCTTAAGTGGGGGTATCTTCAGGGTTCTAGTGTTTAGGCAGGCAGAAAAGGAGACAAGTATAGCAAGAAGGCATATATTTGCACATACTTTCAGAGTGACAGAAACCAATTTTTTCATGAATACCAAGAAGCTGGAGTTTTATTATAGCCCAGAGGAGACAAAATATTGTTGAACTGAGGACAATACCAGTGAATAGGACTCAGTGAATAGACTCAATATCCAGAGGGCAGATCTATGCACAAATTTCTTTAAAATTAGTTTCCCTATCCTCCCCAAAGTTCCCCAAAGTTCCATCTTTCTCAGTTTAAAACCTTTTGATTCCAGTTTTTGCTTAAATGTTTACAGCTTAAAATGATTTGACTGGTTCTGGTGTGATCACTTTAAAAAAAACTTGTCAACCAAACAACCCCAAAACTGTATCAGTTTGGGCAGAAAATTGTATGCTTGTTTTAATTACAGTTTCACTGCACCTCCCAACTTATTTAGCCTTTAGAAAGTCCTAACACCTTTGTACATAAAACTGTTAAGCATTATATCATAAAACTATATCTGACAGACGACAGTTTAGTGTTAGTCTATTAAGAATGCCCATGAAATTCTATGAATTGTAGCAAGTGTTTGCGCCTGAGAAATATAGACGTGACAATGATTTGTCTGCTTTGTTCTCTAGCAATGAGAAGACAGGAAGAGGCTATTTGTTATTAGTGTAGAAACAGATTGTCCACTGGATTTTGCCTCCAATAAAAGGAACTCATTTAAAAGTGTCAAGTCTGGCCTTTCATTAATGATGCTTCCACATTTGCTGAAAATCTACAGTCACAGAAAATAGACTGTTGCTTTATGTTTGTTCTTTGTCATGACTTTAGAAATAAAAATTATTTCACATGATTTTTATGTGCCTTTGTTTTGAAAATAAAAAAGGTTTTCATGAAATCAAACACATTTGCAAACAAAAATTATTTCAACAGTTTCTCTCTCAAAAAATTCTTATTTTTTTCTCACTGTCTTTTCTTGTGTTGACTTCATTTGTCACTGGATGACCACAAGAAAACTACTGTTATACCCGAAAATCTTAAGTGGTCTCCCTTTTAGGTACAATTCATTCTTGAATCCCAAACTTTCAGATGAGTTGAGGTTGAGGCATTTCTGTGTACGAAAAATGCTATTTTCTGCTATGATATTCAGTATTTGAAAGATCTGAGACTGAAACTAGCATTATTTGTGAAAAGTTCTAATAATTTTATTTTCTAAATTAATGTTTTTTAATTGAACATATGAATAATAGGATACATTTTTATTATGTATCACTGCTACAATCAGTCTTTGATGCAACTGTTTGGGTCATAGATTCCACAATCTCTATGACTTTCTGGGAATGCTTGCATTCAATTCTTTGCCAAACTTAATGCCGGAGATTTAATGTACTTGTTACTACATTAATAGGAACTAAATAATTGAAAATACTATAAAAATAAATATTTTAAAAATAAGCCTATCTATTGTTTTTAATTTCTTATACAGTAATTTCTAATTTTACTACTCCTTGTTTTTTAAAGAAATATTTTTGTTTCACATATAAACCATTGTTCTCCTTCTAATTATCTGTTACTAGAACTCATCAAAATATTACCTACTGAGACAAAAGAATTTGACTACTATAGCTGTTTTTCCATAAAGAAAAACATGGAGTAAACCACCATTATAAATACTCATAGGTTATTTAGACTGAAAAGTGTAAAATTTCTTTACCCCCTTAACCCCTAAACCTTCCTCTGAACTTCAGAGAATGAGGTAACAAAACCCCTGTAGCAAAAGATTCTTTCTTTTCATAGCCAGTATCAGAAAGGCTGGAGTTTCTTCTGCTGGTTGCTTTGTCTTGTTCATGCTCCTGAAAAAGACAGTCCAACACACATTGAATTTGACACTTCACTTCAGGACAAATCTGCAAGTGTGGTTTTTGCATTCTCTCTTCTATTCATAAATGCCTTGAAAATAAGTGGAGCTCCATCAAGAGTCAGGACTAGAGGTTGTGAGAGTGACAGCATGTTTTACACACATGCATGCCAATGTGACAACAAAGTCCGTTTTTAGAAAGCTGCATAGAAACCTCTCTGCCTCAGTGTCAAATTAGAGATACTGTTCTGAAACACTGATTATGACTGCATATTTAGCCTGTGTCAGCTGAAAGTACCTGACTTATCTATCCATCTATTACTGCTGCTCAAATGAATGTCATCTTGTCAATGGGCTCGTCATTACATTCAGCTGGAAGGTTTGCAGACTTCCAGCTCTGAGAAAGAACTCTTAAGGTGTTTATGGATGACTTCAATACTAGCACATCCCTTTTTTAGGAGTGTCAAACTTCTTGGCAATCCATTTTGCTGAACAAAAGTGAGTCCCTGAGCAAAAGTGATCAGTTCATGAGCTCTCTATACCATTTGTTCGAGGTATGTTTCTTTAAGCCCTCAATGATTCTTTAAGCCCTGATGAATGTTCCACTTACAAGCTTCCTTTAATGTAACTCTGCCTGCTTGTGTAGTATTATTTGTTTCCAAAAGTACAGTTCTGTGTGAGAATGTGCCTGGGAAATTCATTTATAACAGGCAAATTTTATGACCAGCTGAGGGACAAAATAGAACTGTTTATAAATAATTTTAAGTTTAACATGTCTTTTATAAGTAAAATGATTGTTCAATTAAATTAGTTTAAAGTAAGGTCTTGTAGAAACAAAGTATTTTCTATAAAATCTGCTATACCTACCCAGGCTGCCAAGGTTACAAGTTTTTTGTCTCCAGGTTTTTCAGACAGTGAACTTGTGTTATCTGAAACTTATGAAAGGCAGTTTTGCTTGCGTTTTGGTTGGGTGGGGTTTTTCTGCTTTGTTTTGTCTGTGTGTGTGCATGTACAAACAGAAATTGCTAAAAATAATTTCATGTTTAGATGCTTGTTTACACGCAACAACCTTGCAGGAAAAAGCTGCTAGCCTGATTAAATTATTGAATTTTTCTATGTCATAAGTCAGCTGCAGTATTAAGTTTTTTGTTTTCTGAAATTTCTGACAGGTTAAAAATACTGTATGGATGATATAAGAAATCACGTTTGTTTGAAAATACGAGTAAGATAAATAAATTAAGAGATGCTCTTAAAAGAGTAGTACCTGGTAATAATGGCATATGTAGCACATGGCATAATGTGATCAAGAGATATGTAAAAAAAAAGAAATTAGGGTATTTGTCAAGAGTTTCCTTCTGTGGTCTGGACTCTATTGTTGGCCACCTCATTGAACCACACTCCTGCAACACCAGATGTCAAAGAGGTGCTATGAGTGAGCATAACTGTGTTTATTAAAGGTCATGATAACATTGCAGAGATGGAAATAGAACCATCAGAGCAGAACAGAGCCAAGAAGAGGAAATATTTTTCCTTCTGGCTTCCGTCTGCCAGTGATATCAACTGGATTGATGCAAGTGGTTAAGGATTTATCTGTGAAAAAGTATTTTAGGTTCCTACTAAGCATATTTATTAAATAGTCTTACTAAAATTAGATCAAAAAAAAGAACAGTTATACTAAAATTAATTCCTGCATCATCGAATGATGAATAATTCAAATGCAATAAACTGACCTTGAATTTGCTTTTGTTTTAACACTGGCTATTATTTTATTCTTTATTTTGCACTGTGCTAATTACGCCAAGAGTAGGAGTGTTACTAGACAACTAAGGAGCACATGGAAACAAAGGAATCTATAAGTTCTGGGAATAACTCTGCAGTCCTTTTCTGGAAGAAAATATAGCCCACTACTGTATTTGAAATAGCAACTCCCTATGAATTGAAGCAGTTTAGAAGGATTTTCTGACCCCTATATTCTGTTTTCTGTTCTGTTATTTATGAGCTGCTTTATAAACAAAAAACCTTATGATTTTTTTTTTCTAGCATTGAAAATAATTTTAAGCCTACTAGTGATGTTGATCTAGTAATCTCATACAAAAGTGGCTACTCTTTTAAAAGACAGCAAAAATGTTTTCACAAATACATCATCAACAAAAGGAGGGCTAAGGAAAATCTCCATCCATCCTTTATTGCATACAAGGGGAAATATAATCACAGAGGATACAGAAAAGGACGAGATACTTGATTCCTTCTTTGCCTCAGACTTTATTAGTAAGGTCAGTCATCCTAAGAGTGACTTTCAGCCCACAAGCTGAAAGACAGAACTGGGGAGCAGAATGAAACCCCCATAATCAAAGGGATGAAGCACCTCTCCTTAAGAAGAAAGGCTGATGGAATTGGGATTGTTCAGCTTGGAGAAGAGAATGTTCCAGGGGAAACCTTATAACAGCCTTTCAGTACCTAAAGGGGGGCCTTAGAAGAAAGCTATGGAGAGTTTTTACAACGAGATGTGCTGATGGGGCAAGGAGGAATGGCTTTAAACTGAAAAGACTAAGTTTAGATTAAATATTAGGAAGAAATTCTTTACTGTGATGATGGTGAGACACAGGAACAGGTTGCTCAGAGAAGCTATGAATGTCCCATCCCTGGAAGTGTTCAGGACCAGGTTAGATGCAGCTTTGAGCAAACTGGTCTAGTGAAAGCTGTCCTTGCCCATGACAGGGGCGTTGGAACTCGATGATCTTCAAGATCATAGAATCACAGAATCATTTCAGTTAGAAAAACCTCTAAAATCATCACATCCAGTGTTTAATCAATCACTGCCTTGTCAACTAGACCGTAACACTAAGTGTCATGTCCAGTTGTTTCTTGAACATCTCCAGGGATGGCAACTCCACTTCCCTGGGTAGTCCATTCCAATGCTTAATAATGCTTTGCGTGGAGAAATTCTTTCTGGTCCCTTCAAATGCAAGCCATTCTATGATTCTATGAAGGGAAAGAGAAGTATTTAGGCAGATAGTAATAACATTAAAATGGATATTTTGTCAAGACAGTGAGGTTATGCTGTGTAGTCATGGAACCTTCTCTTAGTTTTAGAATGATTCATTTTCCCACCATCCCAAGGAAAGGGAATTGACCAGTCTTATTCTAATTAATTAAAATTCAACTCTTATCCAGTAATTCAGATGGCAAGATGTAATTATATGTTTTTCATTGTTATGTTAAATGGATAAAATAAAGACCATTCCGAGAGGGAAATGTTGCTTAATATGCAAGGTACAAAAAGAAAGAGTTGTTTAGTAAACTGTAAATACTCTGAGGCATAAGCTCATTACTTCTGTTGCAATGCAAAAGAGCTTCACTAATTCACATTAATGACTTGGAGACTCACTGTAAATGACTGAATTTTATAATGAGACACTAGGTGAAATAAATGGTAAAACTCTCATGGACTTGCAATTTTAGTTTGATTGGTATCAAGGCAAATGAGTAAGAAAAATAGAAAGAACTAATTACAAAATATCTGCTGGTCATTTGTATGATGCACAGTTTCGAGTATTTGGGGATGAACATAGATGGAACTAGACTAGGTTAATTAATCTCTTTTTAAGTAGAGAAAATGGAGCAGAATTATATCAATTTTCAAAACAAAATGGAACATTTATTTTTGAAACACTTCCTCATATTATTGAGATTGTTGTTTTGTCTCCCACTTTAATATAATAATACTAATCATACTAACAATACTACCACTAATAATAAAATTGGTAACCATTATTTTGGCTACAAAAACATACACTTCTAAAGGAAAAATGCTGAGGAGTAGATACTGAGGCAGCTTTAGAACAGTAACTATTGCAGGCTGATACTTTATTTTTCTTGGTGCTATTACATAGAAATTTCCTAATTTCAGATCTGCTCACCAGTTTGTGCTTAGATGCAGCATGCTAGCAACGGCACCATCCTTTTTCTGGTTACTTTCTCTATTTTTCCTTATACTGTGTTTTTTTGATACAACAGGAGGAAATAAACTATTCTACATCTTAGATTATTAAAAAAATAATAATTCACAAGGTGTTTTTATACTTTCATTAATCATAAATTCTCATCTGCTCATCTGGAAAAAATCTGCTAACAATTATAAACCTTTGACTTCATGAAAGGATGTTATTTGGGTTTGTACATCTTTTTCTTAATACTCTGCTTGCCATCTGGATCTGAATTTAAAGATGTAAAATTCTGTAGAAATTGGAGGTGTACAAGGGGAAGGATCTATTTCAAAATAAGTGCAGGAAAAAATCACATGGGCTAAAGATGTCACAAGATAAACCAATAAAATGCACAGGAAAAGGCGTATGAGCACTTACCTACTGAAAAACATCTAGGATTTGTGCCCATTATCACAGAAAGATGGAAAATTGGTTCACACATACAACTTCACAAAAGCAACCCTGTTTATCTGTACTCTGATAAGTAGCTTTTCTACATCAGTGGAATTAATTTTCAGGATTCTGGCAACTAACTACATAGAATAAGGGATTTCTGGAGACTACTTATGTGAGAAGCTCCAGCTTCTGATGTCAAGTAATTCTACTGGGGTTTCTTTGTCTTTTCTCAGTTAAATGAAATGCAGAACAGCAGATAGCAATGGTGCTGAACATTTTCTGTGGCAGTTACTCACATACATAGAAACCCAGGTCCTGCAAATATGTAGATGCTACTCTTCCTAGAATGGAAAAGTGTGATGTTTTTTGTTTTATCAAAGAAAATAAAGCCCTGATGTACCACTTTAGGTCTCTGCATCTAACAATTTAAGACTGGGATCTTCAAATATCTCTTTCTAGCACAGGGGTATTGAATGCGCCCTGTATATTTTGCCATCTTACACAGCCCCATAGAACAGTTATTGCTTGTTGTGCTTAGTCCTATAGGCATGCTCCAAATTCCATGTAAATGGCAAACAAAAGTGCCAACACCAGACAGCAGGGTACTCTGGAGAAGAGGAGCAGAGACATGGGCCTGCTACCTTGCTCCTGCAGTATCCAGAACTATCTGTAGCTCAGGCAGGCACTGTCTTCCATGACACTGTTCCAAAGGCTTCCATAACAGCTCCCTAAATTGGACATCTTCTTATCTGCTGCCTTTTCAGTTGTAGAATACTCAGATTTTTTTTCTTTTTTTTTTTCTTTTTTTTTTTTTGCTATGAACTTATTTACAATAAATAAGATTTCTTGAAACAGAAACTTTTGATTCAGACTGCAAAGCCTCTAATGAGATTACATTGTCATAATCTGTTTCTGGTTTTCTGACTACTTTGCCCTTAAATTACTTGTGAAGCTTCACCAAGAATGAGTAGAAGAGACTTGCAACATCACTCAGGAGCTTGATAGAGAGAACATTTTTGCCCAAAGTGACAGACCTTGAGCAAATATCCTTCTTTGAAGGAACATAGTGATCCAAAGGCTTGAATGACCTCAGTAAAGTGATGTATTTGCTACTGAGACTCATGAAAGGAGCCATTTTTACTGCTCAGTTTCATAGGTGTAGTCTGGAATAGGGTTTTTTGTGGAAGACAAGATAGGTATCCATTTACTAAAATTACATTATTAACAAAAAAATAGAGAAGACTTGCATATTTAAAAGGTGTTAAAATAAGTAGAAATCAAATAAAATATAAATTCTGGTGTCAAATGCACAACATTTATAGTGCATTTCTTTAAATGAGTTTAACGTTAAAGAGTTAAAAAATACAGCTTGACAGGAAGTATCCATCAGTTATTTCAGTTCAAACTGCATTCAGAGAGAAAAGTCTCAGCTAAGAAAGAGAGAAAGAAATAGAAAGCAGATACCACATTCCTGTGTATTGAAAAAAACCCTACCCTCTTTACCAAATAAATCTTTCTTAAAGGCACCTTCTGACTTTCACTGTGACTGACAAAATAGCCATCAGCAACAACTGGCAGCCAAAGAATATTGAGCTGCTTTGAGTTGTTCTCAAGAGATAGGAATTCTAGCAAGCAAATCCTTTTACACTGGCGAAAAATGTCCATTTTTTTTTTTACCTGTGATCACCAGATACTCAGCAAATAAATCTCTCCTGCAGCATCCCTCTGCTGCAGAGCTTGGTGAGGTTTTTTTAAGCATTGTATTTCTATTGGCTTTTTTATACCTTAAAAGTTTAGTGAAGGACTGAAGGTGTGGTTTAAGCCTCAATTACTTCTTTATTGTTGCAAAACAAGTTAAAGTTTAATATCTCATATCGGCTTTTCTGTGATGTAAGAAATATAGCACCTTCTTCTAAAGATTTTGCTATCATTGCTTAAATTTCACAGATCACTTCCAGTTAGAAGTCTCTGTAGAGACTATATGGGTATTATATAGATATTATATAGGTACTGATGATGATAATAAAAATGTATAAACATATATACATATTATTTATAAAATAAATAATACACCTTTATAGATTAAGAAAATTTGGCTTATGCAGTGATTTGTGAAAATAATAGACCTGAATAAAAATGCAGTGCTTCCAAGTAAAACTAGCACACCAGCTTTTGCTAGAGTGTGGTTGGAATAACAATGAGGATGTACAGTATATGACTAACTGCAAGCACAACAATTGTGTCCATGTAGCCCAATAAAAAGTATTGCCATGGCTATTAGCAGGCCATAAGCTTTGTATTGAATTTGCTAAACATGAGGACTGAGGCTTGTCAGACTTGGTCTGTCTGAACTTTACTTGAACTGCCTTACAGATTTGTTTCACTGTGAAAACAATTTCTTTATTTGGCCAGGTATTTATGGCTAAATTATTTTACTTTTGTTTATTTTTATGTGGTGCAAGCATGGTTTTATAGGGGCTAACAAACAATTATTCTGTATAGAATGAAATATTTCAACTCTAACAATGCAGTAGAGAAATGCAGAGCTGGTCCAGTAACAGAGGCCTTGAAAAGTGGAGACAAGGGATGTGGCATAGAGGAGTAGAGGCATGGGATGATCAGGGATGAAGAGCAGATAAGGAGATCACATAGTAATGCATGTTCCTACTCACGTAAGTAAGTAAAATAACAGTGTCATTTCAGTGCCCTGGAAAGTTTAGTGTCTACTGTGGCTGCATAAGGATTTGTAGAACCTCTAATGCCCTTTATTGCCTAATATATAATTATATTATATATAATATAATTATTATATAATTATGATCTCTTATTATAAATATGCCTGTATATAAAATATGATACCATAGGATGTCTTCATAATGGCATGTATTTGAGAAGACCTTGACTTTTTCTGATTACTCAGTATTATTTTTGTCTGCTAACTTCACAAGCTTCTGGGAATGCTTAAATCAGGTAAACAGTTATGCAGAACTTGTGTTTAAATCTTCTGGTTATGCTTCAGTAATCCAAGAAATTAAATAAAGTTACTACAGGATCTTATCTATGTTCAGCAGTTACAATATGAAGTCCACATTTAATTTATTTGGTTTTGGTTAATTTGCATGCATGCAGTACAATAGCAGGAAGGTTCTGTAGGAATCTGAAATCTATCACAGTCTAAGTCTTCTGAAAACCCAATATTTTTTAACTCATATGGCAAAATAATTTTATTTTCAGGGATACTTTTTCAAAGAAGGTTTTGAAAAATGTTACTGTAAAAATAGATGTCTTGATGAACATGCAAATTATTTTGCATGAGAGGACAGCAGCTATATGGTATGTATGCAAATGTTATATGTGGCATCCATTTTTTAGCTATGCAAAAAGTAGAGGTAAGGATTTGATTCTTCAGGAAATAAAGTAGGGTAGGTCTTTTAAAGAAGTGCAATAACATTCACATTAAACCTAACACATTTTGAAAAGTACCTTGAAATTATGTGAAAACATAAATATGTTTTAAGTGCATGGTCTTAAAAGAAATAGAATTCCAAATTTTTTTGGAAAATTTCCTCTGTTACATATACAGCTCTGCTTTACAGGACTGAGATTTAGGAAATTGTGTAAATTATTTCTTCTGTTGTGCTACATTGATGCTCTCTTGTTTTTGTATCCAAAGGTATAATTAAGGGCAGCTTAGTTCATAAATAACTCATTTGCATTCTCCCTCAGTAAATCTCAATGATATGTTTTGTGTACAATACAAAAGCATACTGCAGTAAAATAATGATAAAAGCATTAATAATTACACAGATGACAAAAAGAAGAAAAGAAAATACCTGTTGCAACAGAATGAATTAAAAAAAAACGATTAGAATAATGGAATACATCCAATTGCATTAAAAATACACAAAAAATATTTAAAACACAAAGGGAGATTCAAAAACAATAGCAATGAATTAATTAAAAATTAGTTATTATATTGAATAAAAAGCAAGAGATAATCTAGTCACTGAGAACTTGACTTTATAGAGTTTTATTCACGTTACAAATAAATGCTTTTAATTAGTTTCTTTGAAATTTTTTTGCGCAACTCTCAAAAAGGAAGCCTCTGTACCTTATTTTTGACAGTACCAAAGCTCTCATTAACATGATAATAATTTTATTTGAGTTTTCTGTAGTTTCTTTAAACAGTTTTCTTGTACAGTCCTGACTTATGAGTTCTGTTACTTCGTGTGAAGTAAAAAAATCAACACATAGGGACACATAGAACATTTAAAGAAAATAAAGACATAACAGATTCCCATCCCCATTAGTCCAAAACAGCCAGAAAGCTCTGTTTTAGTCATTGGCCAAAAAATTATTTGGAATATGTCAAAGGGTCTATGACTCTGTACAGTTGCTACCTGTAGACCTGCATATCAATTTTCAAGCTTTACCGTAATCTTCAAGAATTACTCTTCAAGAACCTTAACATCTTACCAAGGGTCCTTCCCTAGCCTTTAGCTTTATCATCTTATTCAACACTCTACTATCCATTCCTCATATTTTCTTCCTGACATCCTACTCTTTTATGATGTTTTTAAGAGCTATTTACATTTGCCTGTCAGTTTAGGTTGTTCTATAATGGAAATTTTAGAAGCTTCTTCTTTAATAAGCCTACTCTCTTCCAATGAAAGAGAAAGGAAAAAAAATTACCCCAAACCCAAACTCGTTTATTAATAACACATATACGAGAATTAAATTTTGCAACAAAGTGCATAGTAGAAACAGTTCCTCTTTTTTTTAGCAGCTTTTTTTTATAAAAGCTCTAATCTTTGTCCTTCTGGTAGCTATGCTTCTGGGAGGCTTGAGAAACTAATATAGGGAAAAAGAGTGTTTCTTTGCTTCTTACATAATGGTGGTATGAATCCTTTCACTTGTTATGTTTAATTCTTCTATCATAAAGAAGAATCAGAAAGTATGGTCTTCTGTTTTAATCTGCTCTTCTAAGAGGCAAAAAATGAAAAGACGGTGGCAAAGATCATCCTAGTTCAATTTAATATTTTTATGATGCTGTTCAATAGTTCAGTCCCAAATCAGAGAATGTAAGAGACAGGAGACGGCTCACTGTTACATAACAAATATCAGAAGATATATTTTATAGAGTTTTAAAGAATTTTGTAATAAGAATAATTTATAAAATTATTTATCAGTGCAGCAAAATAACAAGGAGTTTCTCAAATTTTATGTCAGAACCCAGGAAATTTAAAAGTTTAAAAATAGGTATGAAATACCAAGGATCCTGGCCTTTTTAAATCTCACTGTAGCAACTAATTTTGGAATATTTTAAGTAAAATGGCAAACCTCCTTGAATTAAAACTGCTTTAGGAGTCCTTAAAGAGAACAACAGGATAAATAGCATAAATAAGTAAGATTGTATTTTCTTGATGAGCATCAAAGCATTACATTTTGCACTTTGAATATAAAAAAAGCTAAATCTAGTTTGCTGGAAAGTGGGAACAGCTGAATTTCTGGTCACTAGAAGTTGTTTAAAAAAAACTTAGAAAATTGAGTCAATCTAAGTGAAAACCGCAACATTCCTTTTAATGAGAAAACAAATGGAATAAAAATTGATGAAGTGGAAACTCTTCTAGTAAAATTAAAGATTTTATTTTGATTTTGAAGTATTCTTGTTTTTGTGAGTTTTAAAGTTTTCTAGAAGTAAGAACCTTTTAAATAATTTAACTATTTTTGATGATAGAATTACAAAGCATTTGTTCTCTCTGTCCACAAGTGACTGCAGGAATAAACCAATGTATAATCCTAGTTCAGAAAAGCAGTTCTGAAGTATGAGCCTTATTTAAAGATAAACATATGAGATCTATATTCTACACCATATTAGAATGTAAGGCATCATAAATATGTGTGGTATTTTGAAGGTCAGCAGGAGTTAAGCTCTTAATTCAGTTAAGTGCTTTTGTAAAACCAATGACTATATGCTCCCTAGTTCCATGAGGATGCTAAAAACAAGTCTTTTATATTCTACTATTTAGTTGACATAAAAAACGGTTTCCAAATATTATTTAAAATAACAAAATTAGATTGTTTGCACAGTAAAGAATGATACATTTACCAACAGGTCAGTAATACAGATCACTCAAGTTTTATCAGCACTAGGGATCAAATTCTTATAAAGATGGCAGAGTGTAAACTACCACCAGAATTTCCTTGTTATGAAGTAAAAGTTACTTTAAAATGTAGCATTTAGGTCAAAAAAACTGTCTCTTGCAGGGACGATGAAGTATGAAAAGTGGTTATGGTGTCTGTACTTGAAAATAGAGTTGTTTAAATATAGCTTTATTGTTATACTGTTTTTGCCAAGTTACTTGGTTAGTTATATAGGGTAACATTCATCTTTGTGAAGGCCAAAAAAAAAAAGAGTAAAATCCCCAAAGATCCCTTTGCTTTCTTCCCCTGGAAAAGAGAATGAGGAAAAGAAAATACAAGGCATTCACTTGATAATTCTGTGCATGTTCACTTACTTTTGACAGTTATTAAATATCTTGATAATAACTTTTAAAGTGAAGTTTGCAGTTACTTGCTTTTTTCTCCTTTGCAGTTCTAAATTTGGAACATGTTAAAAATTGTAAGAATTAAAGCAGAATGATTGCTGCTACATCAGAGCATTCAGAACAGGAGACTGAGTTGTATGGCTGACAACAAAAATATCCACACAGACAAATTGCTTCAAACAAATCTAGGGATTTATAAAATATGCAGAAATTGATTGGGGGATTAGTTAGCATTCTAACATCAACCTTCCCTCAGATATTCTTTCTAAAATTTGTCCTTGAAAAAAAAAATGTGTATGGTCACCTATAGCAAAAGGTATCTTCCTGGAAGCTTCCATGTTTTTGATTTAATGCAGCACATCATAGTAATGATATATCACACGTGAGTTCCATACACCTTCAATGCACCTTCAGTCTGACCTGCAGAGCTCAAGCTGTCATACTCTGAATCCCTTCCGGACAGAGCTGCCAATCATGCTAAACTATGTGAACAGCTTAGTGACACAGACAGATGTTCACAGAGAATGAGACAGAGACCACCAAACTCACTCATTTATAAATTTAGCAGGATTTGAATATCGGGCTTCAGTGTGAAAGTGTATTTCATTGTTCTGGTAGTCTCTTTCAATTGTATTTTCAGAAGATACATTTGCAAACAAAAAAATCTCAACTCATTTATATTGCTACTACCAAACAAGAGGGAATACACTTGACCCCATTCAAGCTTTCAAACTCAGCATTCTTCACGATTTTGTACAAATTCGGAAAACAGCTTTTCATACAGAGCTCTGAACTTTATTTCTCAAACAGTCTTTCACTGGCAAAGAAACATGACATTGAGGTTTAAAGAGAATACTTTTAACAGGAAGGAAACTCAGGAAAATTAAGTACTTCAAAGCAAAACCTGAAACACAGGAACACAAGAACTGAACAGCCTACAAAAAAAAAAAACAAAACAAAAAAAAAACCCACCAAAAAAAACCCCCAAAAACTGGACAGACAAAAGGCCATAAATGTTTACATTGGTATGATTTTGACTTAAATCAGAAATACCCAAAAGTTCTTAATAACTGCAGCAAAACCAAAAAGCATCAATACATTTTTATCTGTGCCTGTGGTAAGACCATAGACACAAAATTGAACAAAATAGTAACAGGAATATATACAATCAAGATAAAATGTAAAATCACTGTACTTTTAAGTCTTATTTTTAGTGAAGCCTAGCTCTGATACATGGAATAACACATTTTCTTCAGTTATAAATACCATATGTTTGAGAAGACTTTCTGAACTAAACTGTTTTCCCCCAAAAGCTTTGCCAATTACCCTTATGGAGGTATTTTGGCTTTTATAAGATGATTTACAACACTTACCACAGGAAAAATAAATGCAGATTTTCATATATTGTTAATAATTCTTTATTTTACTTAATATTTTGAAAAGCAAGTAGCTTACCTCTTCCATTTTCTGAGACAAGGTTAAGGCAAAGTCCACTGAGGAACTTATATCCAGAAATTATGAACAATAGGTCATTTTAAGCATAACACTGAAATTGAATTTACAGATCCAGGGATGATTTTTTTTTTTTCTGGGAATATTTCTTGGCTCTTTTAGACTCATACACAAATATTAACCTGTGTTCAAAATTGTATTTGAGTCTGGAGTGCCTTCATTCTTTAAGGAAAATTTAGCTGTTTCTCAGAGGGCTAGGAGAATCCATAGATTTAAATTATCTCCATATATGTGGAAAGTTGAGCACATAGGTATGAGATAAAAAAACCAAAAAATTTGAATCTTCAGCAGTGAGTTACCTAAATTAATGAAAACAAATTGAAAAGGAATGTCTCCTACATCTTTTTCCACTGCAGAATTTTTCTTCCACCAACAGTAAATATTCATAAGGGTTTAGAAGTAATTCAGTAATCACAGTATAAATACCTATTTCAGGAAGCAAAGAAAAAATAAGAAATTTGGAGAGACTGGTTAAATATCTCCTATTTTACAGTGAAGACTTCCAGTGAGTTGAAGGGAATAATTTCTCTATCACACTGGATTGTTGTATTTTGAATAGAACATCCAATAATGGGGAGAAAGTCTTAATGGAATAGTCATTGTGTTATTTCATTGAAGAAGGGAGACATGGACTCCATTAGTTCTTTAAAATTTTATCTTCGATGCAGTTATATGAGAAGAAATTTAATCTGCTTTCTGAATTTTTATCTAGTGAGTCTGTAAGATTTTGCTACCTGTATTACTTTATTTCAAATAACTATTTGCTATGGAATGTAATCATTTAACTGGGAAAGACTGATAAAAAATCACCATAGATTTTCCCGCATAGTGGAAGTTTTTTCAGCAACCTCCAGAAAAATTTAAATTTCAATGTCCTCATACTGGATCTGTCAATTCTCTGATGAGTGTTTCAAGTTACCAAACTAGTGAACCCTGAGGTGGTGAATGATTACTGACAATAATTCACAGGATATTCTAAGACTGACAGTAGTTGCACAACCCTGGAAATGAAGTGAATGGAAGGAATCACAAATTTTGGCCCTTCAATTCAGTGACTTCCTTCTCAGCAGTGAAAAATTTCAATATTTTTATGAATTTAAAAAAATGAAACAGAATAAAAAAATTAGATGTATCTTTGGTAGATGACTAGCTTATCCAAAGCCGGGTGACAGTTAAGCAAGTGTCAAGTGCAGTGGGATGGCTACACTACCATTCTAATTTTTAATTCCAAATTAGTTTTAACTTTTTAATTACTTTTTGTTCAAATATTTAACTATTAGTTTAGAAACTAAGATTCAATCACAGTTTGGGTTTAAAAAGAAAAAAATAATGCTCAAATAATGAAAAATTGGCCTTTTTCTCTCTTTTCATGACAGCTGATTTCTTAGGATTAGAAAATTATTTATTGCTCATTTTTAGTTAAAAAAATACATTCTTCAATATTAATCCTCCACATATTCACAAATGCTTCTTTCTTATGTTAGGACTCAATCTCCTTGAACACAGTGTCAAAAATTACCACAGACAGAGGGTAGGAAACAATTTATTTTCAAACCCAGATGAAACAATTATTGAAGCAAAAGAGTTATATACTATATCTGCAAGGAATGCATTTACATACTTTCATTTCTAGAAAGGGCTTCTTGCTTTGAAATGGAAGCAGTTTTCTAACTTAAAGTAGGTAATTACACACTCCATTAAACAAGTAATTAACAGATTACAATTTAAAAAAAAAAAGACTTGAAAATGAGCAATTCAGATGCTAAATGTGAAGCACACTGTTATAATTAGCATAATACTTTTTGAAATGGATTACCAAATGCACAATGAAAATGGAAAAAAAAATCTATTTTCTCCATGCAAATCAGAAGCAACAAATAGTATTTTATAAGGCAAACAACATCACAGTATAAGAACCTAGTGCAAATACCTCATGCTAAATTGCTTGTTTAAATAAATAAATAAATAAATATCCTCTTAATTCCCTGGAGAAATAGCTAAAACTCTTGGAAGATTATTATTGTGTATGCACCATGCTGGGAGCATTCATTATGTGAAGTAAACAAAAGGTCAGGTGCTGGGCTTTTTACAAGCAAATATGATTCTTCTCTTAATCTGAAGACGCAAGTGAAATTTTACCTACCACTATTCTGAACATCAGCAAAAGCTACCATAATGAGAAACATCATCCAATACTTTATGCTTCCATGTCTTGGGTTAATTTTGTGCATCTGATGAAGTTTCTCAAAATAAAAGTTAATAAGGCCGGATAGGACAGTGAAAGGCATGAATGGGTTTATGAACTAATATCTTCAACTCCTTCAATCCAGCTGGCACATGCTGGCCACCTGTCTACACCACCAGTACAATATGTGTGCTTTTCAGCTACTGCCTTGAAGAAATGTTAATTCTGCTTCAGAATTAAAGAAATGGACTTTAATAGGAGCCATATCCTTTGTACATAGTTGGCTTATTTAATCTTCTTTATAGTTACCTGGTTTTTATTTGTTGAAATTATAAACTGCAGACAAAAAATGATCAAGAAAGAATCTAGTTTAACCTCTTTTCCACGGGTATTTAATATAGCTGTTCTCCTGAATTCTCATTTTAATCACCATTTTACTTCAAAATAGTACATTCTTCTTCTAACCCACAGGAAGATTTTAATTATTCAAACATTATTTTCAAATGTTCTTTTTTCCATTAAAGGAAATTACTAGACTAAGTAATAATACCATTTTCATTATTATTATTAAATAAAAAGAATTAATATAGAGGTTTTTAATCAGAAAGCCAGTAGAAGGTAATAAACAGTAAACAAGAGACTCAAAGGTTTAAGAATACAAAGTCCAATAAAACAAAATATTCATGTTCTGTCACTTCCTTTTTTTTTTTTTTTAATTTGCTATGAATTCTTGAATCCAGCTACTGGCAACCCAATCTTAATTTATAGGACCTGACAATCAGAGCCCATGGCAATATGGCTGTACTGGAGCAGTGTTTTGTTGAATGCATTAATGTCATGATAAGCTGAATTACTCTCTTGCTAATGAAGTTGACCTCTTCTGGTGTTACTGCTAGCAAGGCCAGTAAAGAAATTCAAATATCCCAGAATCACTCAAGGCTTAATTTGCATTGAAATAGAGTAACTACAAAATATAATAAAAAAATGAATTACTGTGTAATACTGAATCAAATGCAGTATCTGTGAGTAAAGGAGACTGCAAATCTTACAAAAGGGAATTGTTGTAGGGCAAATATATGATGACACATCAATGTGATGGCTTCCTCCCACATACAGCACACTAGTTTCTTCAGCTTTCATTATCTAATAGGTTGTTTTGATGAAGCACCATCTCATATGGTTAAAGGAGGAGGGCCATGAGATGAAATCAGAATGGAGAAGGCAAGTTACTATTCCTCTGAGTACCAGCAATAATTGTAACTTCTTCAAGTAAATAAAGCCCACCTCAGTTTCTTCCTCACACGTCTTTTCCTTCCTTAAATATATTTCTTGGTCTACTTTGACAGTTAGCTATTATCATGGAAGGTCCTCATCCCAAGATCATGCATGAAAGCAACAGCAGTTTAAAACTTGGGCTTTTTGTTCTTCTAGGTATGTTTGAATGCTACAAAACAAACATGAGAATGCATCTATAAATATACTGTATTTTATATTTTTCCTCTGTGGATGAATGATTTGTATGAAATTATCAATTTCTACCAAACTCCAGGAATCTTAAGACTCTGCAATGATGAATAGTTGAAACTAATGTCATAATCAGTTTGAATTTAGTAAGACAAAGGTCTACGTGTAAATACACGTAAGTGGCAGCATGAGACAAGTTACTCAGACTGATATCATATAGTAAAATATCCCAAATGTGAAACTTTCAGTAGTTTGCATTTTTTTGTTGTTGTTGTTTTAAATCTACAAATATAATTCTGGGTTTGTTCCATTTAAGTAGCTTTCTTATTTACTATTATTTCCTTTCTCAACAAGTATAGAAAACTGTTATAGAGTACTGTTAGACTGATTATTTTCATTAAATTAATATTTAAATAATCTGTTTTCTGGAGTTATTCAATTTCTGAGAATGTAGCACAAAAAGTGAGGAATAAGTCTTACTCACAAAAAATTTATTTCCGAATATATGTTTTAATGACACATAAAATGCAATACTTTTCCTACTTATTTGAGAGATAACTTTATTGGACATGGGTCTTTTGAACCTGAAAAGAGAGATATTTGAGTACAGATCTCCCTAAAACTATGACCCATATATTTTCAACAGCAAATAAATGTCCAGAGTTCCTAGTGTTTCTGTAGAAAAAAAAAATTAAAAAGTATTTTGCTACCTACATTAGACTTAACTACTTTAATTTCCATTGTAATTTCAAAACAGGAGAAAAAACTTGATAACACCACCATTAGACTAGCAATGAAGTAAATAGTGACTGCAATGGTCCATCTTATGTTATAAAAGCTATTGTAGGCAAAAATTTAATCTAGAAAAGTGCTGTAAACAGCCAGCAGTTCTGATCCTCTTTCTGCAACTGCTAAAGACAAAATCCCTCTCACTTTCTATCTGTAGACTATTTTTATGATTAGTCCTCTTTTCAATGTCATACTTTGCTGTATAGTAACCAAGATACATGTGCAAAGCCATTTCAAGAAATGCTACCGAGATCAGATAACAAAAGTTAATAATTTTAGAAGATAAACCAATGCAAATTCACATGACACTGAATCTGAATATCTTGTAATGCCCATTTCCTCTGTGAAAACAAAGCAACTTTAATAACCGACCTGGTCACAGACTTCAATGTAGCTCACAGTCTTGTTTCATGGCCTGAGGAAGAAGTTTTGGGAGCTCATTATAGAAAGATAGCTTTTGGAGAAACTTCGCAGTTTTTCTCTTCAAACAAAAGCAAATCATTTCTGAAAAAGTCAGATGATTTCTAACAAAAAAGTAATTCTCTGTCACAAAATTTGGAAGAAATAAAAGGCAAGGCAGAAAACTCCTATTCTTATCTTATACTTTTTTTTTCACGTAGTGTTCCTATACATTTTAAATGAAATTGTAAAAGCTGTGTAAGTTAGTTATTTGTTGTAGGAGAAGAACATTTCAATTTCTTAAAACTTGGCAATAGGCGAATTCTTTGCTTTTGATAAATAGCATTTATCAATTTATCAAAGTGGGAAAATCAATTTCATTTAGATTTGGAAGAAACACATTGTGAAAAATGTTGCAGGCAGCGTCACAAAAATCATCATCAATATATTTGGAAATAAACCAGTAAAAATTTTATTATGGTGTTCCCTATTTTCTTCTAGATTACACTACCAGATGGTCCCCTCCTGCTAGAAGTAACCAAAATCCAATGGAATCCACAACAATATCAATAACAAACTTCAGGGTTCACTCCAAAAGTGACAGATCCTAGATGTTATGTTCAGATTATTAATTATTCTGTCATTGTTGTGGCCCTGTTAGATATCAGAAGAAAATGTCTTTAAATATTGCCAGCTACTGAATGTTTCTTATATTGGGCACTAATATGTATCATTATATCTTCTAATGAGGTTTCAGAATGTCTTCTTCATTAAAGGCAGACACACAATAAGAAAGCGCAGTAAAATTTGGCTTAAGAAATGTCTGGCATCTCTTCTTGCTTTCATCAGTCTGCAGCCTCAGGTGACCTTAGTTGAGGCATCTTTCTTAAAAATAGCCACTTCTTATGATTTTGCAATAAATTTTTAGTCTTGACTGAAACAAAATTCCTTAGTTAACTGTTAATAAAATCTACCGGATAATTAATTTTATAGAACTTTATTAATTTTTATTTAGATCTGCTAGGTAGGAAACTGATGATCTGCTCTAGTTCTGCTAGCCAGCAAGGTGTGGAACAGCCACTCTGCGCAAGCCATAGCTGCTTATGGCAGTGATAGCGCAGTAATTCTTCAGTCTGTTGCACTAATAGGATATGTAAGACTTTTATAAAATGTGAATCATACAGGTCTCATGACTAGGACTTGGGAGAGGTACAAGTAAAATATATTCATAGTTTATTGTCTATACCTGAGCCCATTGTTGGAGTTGCTCTACCAAAGAATATTAAAATGAGTTAGGAAGGACTTTGACTCAATGTCAAACAGACAAAATCCTTCTGGATATTGAGTTTCCTATATTACACGTTGCTCTACCCGTTGGGATCATCTGTGTGTCTTTCCATGCTCAATTCCCCTACATCCCTGAGGCTACAACACTTGCAGTATATTGAATATCTTGGAGGACTTATGTGCTTTCACATTTCTGATGAATTTGAACTTCAGCTATCTAGATGGCATTAATTACAAAAGAGAGGAATCACAAATAACACTTTGGATGTTGAAATACTTTTTCCCAATTATATACTCCTAGCATAGATGTACACTCTTATGAAACACACAAGTTCTGAGGAAGGCTCTGCCCATCAATCCTGTTTTCAGCTTCTATGAAAGCAAGAATGTGAGGTAAAAGAAAATGGAAGAACATGTTTAGAACTGTGTGCCTTAGTATCATAGTGGCACTGAGATAGAATGAGTTGGGGGAGACACACAGACCTCAAAGCTGATATGTAGCTTTAAGATATTGGAATAGAGTACATTTTCTGTATAACATATAACATTAATAATATCATATGACTGTGATCATTGTATGTTTGCTCTTAATCAGTGCTTCAGGAGGAAGACGGCAAATATTTGTTTCACATTTAATTTAAACAAATATAAAAATGACCAGTTGAATAGAGTGGTGTGTCATGACGGAGAAGTAACAAACAACTCTACAGATTTTATATCCTCTTTGAACTAAAGATCCTATAAAAGCCAAGAAACTCTGTGAAACATTGTGGATAACATGTCATGCTGTCCTATAGTCCAAAAGTGCACAGTTTTTGACACATTCCTTTAAGACTTTTCATTGCATATAATTTTTTTAATAAATAAAAAATATTATTTGTTTTCCTAAAATTCATATGTCCAAGAAGAAAAAGACAAAAAAACCTACTTTGACCAGTTTCACCTCAGCTTAACAAGCTGACAGCTACCAAGTGTAAATATTATAAAACGTGCATCAACTCTTTACAAAACAAAGCAGCACTGTCTGTAAAAATCTTGAACGTCCATTGCCTGCCTCTTTGGGCTATCATTTATACCTGTACAAAGAAAGTGTAGAGTGCAGTCATACCAAAAGGCTCACCTATTCCAAGTACAAAGTAGCACTTTTTGGTCGTTCAGTAAAGATTTGAGTGAACCATGTCAGAATTTTGAAACAACTTATAAATCACTTTTAAAAGGTTTTCTTCGTTTGCAAGAAAGATGGTAGAAATATTTGTTGCAAAGTTTTTCATTCCCAATCTGAGATAGTCTAAATATTTAATCAGGCACAGAAATACAAATTAAAGCATGTTAATAAAATTATGCATTCCTCACTAAAGTTCCCTGTAATCATAATTTAAGAGACAAAGTGACTGAGACTGTGCTACAGGGCAGTTTCCATTGAATATATTTGAAGCTGTAGGCTAAGCTCTTGTTTATGAAAACTGTATGGAAGATATTTTATATTTCACAAAGTACTGCATCTATTTTTCTCTTATAGATGCACTGACAGGGAGGAGATCCTTCTTAATCTGCTGCTCATCAGCATGTATTAAAAACCTTTGCTGGCCATACTTAGGTATGATGTATGTTTCCTGAGTTTTCAGTGTTTCAGCAAAAGTGTCACACACATTACAATGATAGTCATTAGTGCTACTTGCATCTAATTGCTTTTTACGTACTTCATCCATGCAGCTGTTCATATATCAGTGTTAGAAATGGGTTTGGAACACCAGTGTCAGCATCTTGATGCAGAGGGCTGAAACAAACACATTTGTTATGATTCCCCGTGCCACCTAGGAGATTTGAATGCTCAGTTCCCATTAACTAACATCCAAGTCCCCCGAATGCCTGACTGTCTCAGCTTTCATCTCCCATGAATCTTTCAGGAATAAGCTTTGACACTGCAAAGTTCAGTATGCTTAAATGTTTGTACATGGGAAGTAAAGTTCTTATATAATCTGAAAAAAAAAGGTTAAAAATACATAATAATACGCAAAAAAATTAAGATACTTCAGAGATATCAGGTATACTTGTTAGCAATATTTAGAATTACTCTGACAGCTTTCATTACAGTTACTCTCCCGTTAATTTCTTTAAATATTTTCACTCCAAAGAAATGCAGTCAACTATGTTATAATTAACTTGGCTGCCAAAAGATATTATATATCATCAGATGCTCTACCGGCCTAAGGTAGTCATAGAGTGGCAGCTGTATTGTTCGGTGTTTAATCAGGTCAAAGCTGTGGCAACTTTAATTATAGTTATTGTCAAGATGCTGCTTAATGCTTGCAACAAACCTTGTCATATGTCAGCTCTTGAATTTTTTCTTTTAGGCATGTGTAAGTGAAAAGACTGTCCCGGTCAAATTTGACAGGCATGATTCTATAAGAAAAATTGGCATATTGCTAGATAAATTTGGGGTAATTTAGACGTATATTGTGAGGATAGGAAGTAGGCAAACATACTGAGATAAAAAGGAAAAAAAAACTTACTCCTGTAGCTAACACAGAGGATAAGAAACAGGTCCACAGAAAGTGAGGCCAGCAAGTAACAGAATCTTTTCCCTTTTTTTACAAAAAAACCCAAAAATCCCACTACATACACCCCACTGTTTTAAAAGCAAAGTATTACCTTATCATGTATCATTAAAATATATCCACCTGAGTCATCACACTCTACTGAAGATGTAGACCTGTCATTCATGCATCTGCCACCTGGCTCAAGAAATGAATTAGTCTAGTGGTCCTTTGCCCTTTGTTTTCCAATTTATGGTGTCATTTTGTTCTGCATAAGTATTACATTTTGCAACAGTGTTTCCCTACTTTTCCCACACTAATAGTTTGGCTCATTCCCTGTTTTTCTCCAGGTGTATCCACACTGTCTCTATTCTCCTTGGATCCCAAGGCCCCATCTGAATCAAACAAAATTACTTCTCTCAAGGAAATGAACTGAAAGGATAGTTGGCTTCAAAATCTTCTTCTTGTAAATCTGCCACATCTTAAGGATGGATAAGGTTTCGTTCTCTCTGCTCACAACAATCCTTCAACATTATTCTGACATATATCAAATCATATCACACTATGCCTCCACAAGCAATGGTTGAGACGCATGCAGCCCACACTGTGGGTGTCATGTTATCAAAAACAAGAGAACAGTCTCATTATTTACCTGGCAAGTTTACGTTTTAATAAAGGGTGTTTGTTATGACCCGAAACACCTAAGATGTGTCAGAGTACAGAATAATAATTTAGGGATGTGGAGGCAAAGAAACTCATTTGTCTGCTCGGTCTTTTGCTGTGGTTTCTTTGGTGATCCAGTCATGGTGCTCTAAATATGATCTTCTGAGGAATGAGTTGAAAGGAATAGTCACTTCTCTCTAGCTACTGGCAGTACTTCTGTGTTAGGAAACAGACTAGGAGCTGAGCACAGGCGCAAGGCCAGAGGGGTGAGGAGCCAAACCACAATGACCTTATTCCACTGTACCTGGGCGAGGTAAGCTGCGCAGATTGAAGAGTGGCAGATGGGGTCAGGCCAGAGTTGAGATCAACATACATATTTGTGGTGATGATGCAGGTCTGGGTCAAATCATGAAGTAAATCAACGTTTCAGGTTTAAGTCTAGCAGTGGTAACTGGGATCAGAAATGACCCGGCAGTTGCCAGGCATGTCTATAGTGATGGAGCAAGACTGAGGCCAGGCCAAAAAGTCAGTCCACAGATCAAGGCTCAGACTAAAAAGGTCCCTAGCCAGGCACATAGAAAGCTAGGGCAGAGCTAGAGCCATGAACATGGAAACGCATCTCAGGTGTGAACTGAATATCCAGGCATGAGCTTAAAGGAAGCTCAGGGCTCAGGGCCCAGGGCCCAGAGGCAGGGGTGTTTCCGGAGCCTGAGGTCTGCCCAGTCGCTGCCCTATTCAGCTGGACAGGGGGGAGGAATTATTACAAAAGGCTCATGGGTCAAGATATGGACAAGGAGATATCACTGAATTATTATTGTCATGGGCAAAACTTAGGGAAATTGATTTAATTTATAACCAATCATATCTGAGTGGGATAACGCAAAATAAAATCCAAATCCACTGCGGGGTCCTCTCTCCACAAGGCTGCAGGTCCTGCCAGGAGCCTGCTCCAGCATGAGCTTCCCATGGGGTCACAAACTCCTTTGGGCATCTACCTGCTCTGACATGGGGTCTTCCACAGACTGTAGGTGGATCTCTGCTTCCCCATAGACCTGGAGCACCTCCTCCCCCTCCTTATTCACCAACCTTGGTGTCTGCAGAGCTGCTTCTTGCATATGCTCACTCCAGCTGCAACTGCACAGGGGTTTCTCTCCCCCTTCTGGAATCTGTTATCCCAGAGGGGCTACCACCACTGCTGATGGGCTCAGCCTTGGCTAGCGTTGGGTCCATCTTGGGGCTGGCTGCCATTGGCTCTGACAGACACAGAGGAAGCTTCTGGCAGCTTCTCACAGGAAATAATCTCCTTGCCCCCATGTCTACCAAAACCCTTCCATGTGAACCTAGTAGAATTATTCATGTCTGGCCCAATAGTAACAGGTTCAAAGGAAAGAGAGAGATAATGTATATGAAATATTTGGGAAGATGAAGCCTAATTTGTAGTATATGAGTGAGTAGGGGGAGTAGCTGGGGTTTTTTTGTTTGTTTTTTTTTTTTTTTACTGTAATAGAAAAGGAATATCTCTTACTATTTGGGGAATTTTTTTAGAGGCAGATAAAAAAAGGGTTTTTTTGTTACATGTAGAACTTTTATGCATTCATTCAGGTAGTTTACACTCTGATTGCGAAGGCTATTAATTTTATTCTAATAATTGCCTCAAAAAGCAGTTAAATAATTTAAAAAACCCAAAAGGTTATAGTTACGATGAGAATGGACATTAATTTTCATATATTGCAATGAAATCTAGGAAGTTAACTGTAAGTCATCTTCCTAACGGTTGCAGAAGTGCTTTGTGTACCTCACTGTAGGTACACATTGATGTCTATTATAGGCATCAATTCTTTTCTCCCTCTAATATAAGCAATAAGACTCAATTCCAAGTTACACAAAGGCAAATACGAAACTGAACTAAAAAGCCACGTAGATGTCCATTTCCGAAGAAGAGCCATGATTCCTGGTGATTCTTGGAGTACATTTTTTTCAAGAAGGATGGAGTCTTTGAGCAATAGAAAAGCCAGCAAGCAATATAATAAAACTGATAAGGGAAGACATCTAAATTCTTTTGCCCTTTGTTGCCATAGAATAATAGAATGGTTTGGGTTGGAAGGGACCTTAAAGATCATTTAGTTCCAACCACCCTGCCATGGACAGGGATACCTTCCACTAGACCCGGTTGCTCAAAGCCCCATCCAACCTGGCCTTCAGCAGTCCGGGATGGGACATCCACAGCTTCTCTGAGGAACCTGTTGCAGTGTCTCACCACCATCACAGAAAAGAATTTCTTCCTAATATCCCATATAAACTCCTTCTTTCAGTTTGAATGCATTTCCCCGTGTCCTATCACTTATGCCCTTGTGAATAGTCCCTTCACAACTTTCTTGTCAGACACCCTGAGTTACTGGAACGCTACTGTAAGGTCACCTTGGAGCCTTCTCTTCTCCAGGATGAAAAATTTCATAAAACCTGAATTCTTTGTATGCACAATCCTTCACAGGAACAAAAAAGCATCATGGTACAGACAGCTTGAGAGCTTAGGAACTCAAGAAAATTAGGGCTTCTCAGTTATTTATGTTGATTTTGGGAGTTAGAAAAATAGCAGTCAGCTTTGGAAACATCATGGAAACATTAGTAATTTTTTAATCTTTACATATGTATTGGTAGGCTTTAGAAGGTCAAACTCCTTTTAAATTTTTACTAATGTATCACTTTTTTCAGTTTAAGGATTGAAATTTCCCTAGTTCACCATAATGAGTGGAATTCATAATTACTAATGGTGTTCGTTTGGAGAATATAAAGGTTTTACTGAAGCCTGAAAAGTTATTAAAAGAGATTACCTTGATCTGTTAATCTGTCATCATTATTATCTCTCTAGAATCAAATAGGTTATATTGCCTAGGCTTTGGAAAATAGTCACGGATAGGATGGATGTTTATCAATTATGAATCAATTAATTTATACTATACCTATGCAAACACTGTTTTAATACTATGTCAGATTTTATTCTCTTGATGGATTTCCTGAAGATAAGTTCTCAGCTCATAGCTTCTAATTTTTCAGATAGTTTCTACTAGAGGGTTATGATGCACAAATCATTGGACAAAATAATTCAAATAAATGATGGTAACAAATAACTTACATTTTTATAATATCTTTCATCTTGATTCAATATCCAGTATCCCAGTAATGCCTAATTTTGAGATACTTCAAGCAGAATCCATCCCTCATGTGTACCTTTTCTCAGTGCTAATTGCTATTTTGCTGTGAAAGTAGCCAAGTAGACAGGCAGCTCTTTCCAGAGTAGCAAACACAAAAACTGGTCTTTGAAAACTGTTCTTTTAATTTTCGTTTGGGGTGGTTTTATATAAAATTTTACCAGAGATTATTACTAAATAAATAATTAGTATATCTTTATTATGTTAAATTGGTGAATAAAGTTTATCATGTGAAGAAATGGGAAAATCTTCATAGTAGTATCATTTGCCCACTAACAAGAGAATTAGAAGAGTTACACAGATACAGCAGTTTTCCCAAAAAAAACCCCTCAGTGTTTTTACAACCTGGTATTTAAATAACACATTATAAATAACCTGCTCCTTAGGATGGCAATGACAGCACCAGCTAACAGCAACTGCAACAAACAACAGTAACACAGACCTCCATTTCCAGACTGATCATAAAACAGAAATTCTGGCAGTAGATCCTGAGTTAAACATCACATATTTAACAGCTCTATATTTAACATCTCTATCCCCTGGACATTTTTATCCTTCAGATACCTTGGTACTTGGATTGATCAGTCACAAATTAATGTACTGTAAACACTGAAGATTTCACATAAAAATACTTGATCTATATTAGGGGTGATGCAATGCAGAATGTTATAGTTTTACGTAAATAGAATTAAAACCATGTATCAAGTATTTTACTTTTTTGAACTGCAATGATATCTAATCTATTATTAGAGGAAACAGTAGACATTTAGAGGTGAATCTCCCAAAAGTAATAATGCCCTAATTCTACCTTCACTGAAGTTGGTGGTAAATTTTCATTATATTTAACAGGAAGAGAATTTGGCCAGTGTTTTGAGAACTCCACCTTTAGGCTAAGCTTTATTTAACTACTTAATTAAAATTTCTGCTTGTTTTCTACTTGGTTATTATTCCTATGGTGAGCTTAATTGCTGCTAGATGAACAGTGCATTTGACTGGAGATATTTATTAGTTTTTAGTTGAGAACCATTCACTTGTTACACGCAGTTTGTTGTAAGTTATTTTAATCAGCACCTTACTTCTATGTACATAGTTCATGTGATGAAGTCTGTAACTGTGAAACTATATAAAGCAATTAGTTTCTGTTGCCATTAAAAACTGACAGTGATATCTTTATTCTTTCAGATGCTGTAAACTCCTCTCCCTCTACTTGCTTGTGTAAGTATTATTATGACACTGCATTACGTTCTGTGTGTGGCTGGGGATTTTCAGAGGTTGTGCAACATTCATATTCCATACATGCAAAACATTATATTCCAAGTTCATACTGAAAGCGTTTAGTTTTGCAACTCCTTTTTTTCCCCCAGTATCAAACCCAGAAGGAATAATTATGATAATAATAGTAGGCAAGAAAATTTGAGACAATTAATATATCTGTCAAATACAAGAAACATTTTTTCTAGCTTTTTTCTATCTGGTATGTATTGAATCACTAAATATGCTCGCTTTTAGTCTTTAGTACTTGACAGAAATATTTAATAATACTTCCTTTTTGTACTGTACAATTCTGACACACTCCACCTTCCAACATCTTGTTTAACTGTGGATCTGCATCATTAACTTCAAAAAAGTGCACTGATCCCAAAAGCAGGCGGAGGAGCAAAGGAGAAATAAGTTGACACACAGACACAGTTTCTCAAACACAAAATTTTGAACTACTCAGATGGATAGTGAATGTAACCAGTATATCTATTCAGCCATCATCCCTCTGATGAAATATGGTATTGTTTCAACAGTATATGCTACACAGGTGAATAGTTCCAGACTGTCTGTAGAACACAAGACTCAAACATTTCTTCAGGAAAACAACGTTTTCACTTAATAAATATTTGTAAAAAAAATCTCTTCCTGAAGTTTGTGTTTTACTTAAAATGTCACCTTTGCGTACCTTGATTTCAAGGCATGTTGAATTTCACGCATGATGTCTACAATTCACGAGGATGTCTACAATTCCTTCTGTTTCTTTTGTGCATTTAAGTCATGTTTTTAACAGGAGCTGTTCTGACTAATTTTCTCAGTGAAAAAAATTGGTATCTTAGTTACCTAAGAGAAAAAAGTATTTTTGTGAGTTTCTATAGTGTGTAATTGTGTATAATACGTGATTTAAATGGAAGTCATATATTCCTTAGTCATTCTAATAAAGCTTCTAGTTTAAAGAAAAAAAAAATGCAGCAGGGGTCAAAATGATAATCCAGTAATGTTTTCAAAGTCATGTGGTTTATTCAAATCCACATATTTTTCTGATAGAATCCAAAAAATATTCATATTCTTTACAGAAGTTTACAGCTATTATACCTGTTTTCTAGGTACATAGAAGTTTTCCTAGGACATAAGAACAGGTTAAATACTTCTCAAACATTTTCATGAAATGGACAGCTTAGTAGGTACAGCCAAAGGAGAGGCAAAGACAACTGAGAGGCCATTATGTGGATTAATTCAAAAAGTCATTTTAGCCCTTGGAAGATATCCCAGTGCCCTAGAATTAGGCAATGACAAAGTTGAGCTTTATGTCTCTTGTGTGCAATCACTTACTTCTCCACCTTTCAGCTGGCACTGTGTGCCCTTTGGCTATTACTGAGAATGTAGCTGAGTTTTAACTCATTAATGTGATAGCAACTCACCAGCTGACACCGGAGGCCTTGTGCTTAAATGGCCATGTTCACTGAATTCTAGTGGGATTCCTTTGTTGTGAGTGAGCATGGATCAGAGAGAACAACCTAATTGCTCAGCAGCAGTCAACATACTGACTCGGTATGAGAGAACTTAAGTGATTGACTCATGCCTGGTGTCTGAAGAAGTGGGGACTGTGACTAAATGCTTCAATGCCTCTTTTAACAATAAAATTTTAGTGTGGCTTGGGAGAATGTAAGAAACACATGGAAAATTAAAATGAGCTAGAAATATTACCACTAACTAGTCTTGCACTCTTTCTGGAAGTTACTCAGTAATCCTACTTTGTCAATTCAGGTTTATGTTTTCATTTAAACTAAGAAGATTGATGTCAATACAAAATAATATACTAGGAAATAGGCTGCTAACTGTCTTTAAAGTAAACTCCCAAAACCCAGTCAAAAAGACCCACCTCAGCTGTGATAGTAGAGCCTATTTCGGCTTCTCAGTAACTCAACCATTTTACACTACCTGAAATATTTTTTCGTGTATTTTATATCTCCACTTACTCCACTGTAAATATTAAGATGAAAAGGAAAAATATAATCCATTAAAACAGTTATTTTAAAAAGTTTGTTTAACTCCTGTCTCATTTGATATTGAAGAATGTTTAGAGGGGATACTAAAGGAGTTGAGTCAAAAAGTGTGTGTATGTTAGAAGAAGAGAAGGAATGGCACACTCTTTGTTAGTTTGGAAAATGTCACATGTGGTTTCATAGGTAGGACTCCGAATACATAGGGAGCTATTACTGTTAAAATATTAAAATTGTTTATCAGGCACAGAATTATGTATTGATACATTTGAAGACTTACATCTGTTGAAATGATAAACAACCAAATTACAGTAGGACAAATTCAAAATGTATGAGTCTATCAGTGAAACAGAAAGGATTCACGACAGGAAATTCAGGAATAAAACTGCGTCTTACATTGCAAATTTAAATGATTGTGCAGCATCATGTCTCAAATTGTGGAAGTGATTCTGATCTCTGTAGTAATTACATGCTGTTGACTTCAGTAAATTTTCTTCAGATCTGCACGGTTGTCAAATGGCAAATATAGCCTATAGCTTTTGGGAGGGAAGTTTCACATTTGAGGTTGGATATCTAACCAATATAAATCTTAAGTTGTTGGTAAAAATCAATAAATAATTAAATAAACATGAAGATGTAGGAAGAAGAAAAAAAGCTCGGCCATGATTACGGGGATCATAAGAACCTCACAAAAGTCAGTGCATTTACTGTGCCCCTGGGATTTGGAAACAGTGGGTGTAAGGATAGCAATGGAGTTACAAATGATAATGCTACCAAGAAAGCTACTGAAATAAACCGGAAGCAACTTACAAGTTCATGGATTTTGCAATTCAATACATCCTAAGGGAATAGTTTTAGAAGTGAACATTGAAGGTTTAATGTCAGGCAGTGTGGAAATAAGCATTTCACAATTTCTAACACTTGATTTAAGCTGCCTTGTGTAAAAGATTTATATTTTCTTTTTAAGATTGCATTATATCTGGCAGCAATGATAACAATAAAAACATTGAAACCTGTAAAATGGTTTCTCCTGGAAAAGGAGTTGATATTAATCATTGATTCAGCACTTGGAAAACAGTATGTTTATCAGTATCAACAGTAGACTAAAAGCAGAGTGAGTGAGCAGAAAATTTCACTGGAATAAAGCAGTGACAAGCTTTCCTAATCCTGGTTAAGTTTTTATGGGGGAATCTCAAACAGACAGAGGGATTTTTCATAGACATAAAAGAGCTTTGCTACTACGTCTACTAAATAAATTTTTGAAATAAGCATAAGTATTGTTGTTTTGTTATTATGACATTAACATATTTTTCTTCTTTATTTTAAGGTGGATTTGGTAACTGTTTACTATTAGAGCATGCCTTAATTTCCACTGGTTTCTAGTAATATTATTGAAAGTTGCAAGAGATCAAGGATCAACTGGCAGCCAGAATTTCTTTTCTCTCTTAAATTTTTGACTAGAGGAAAAGTTATATAGATATATAATGAATTCATAAAAGCAGTATCACCAGTGATATTTAATGTAATTCTGTAGCACAGAAGCTTACTCTATGCCATTCAAATCAAGAGTTTTTTGGTTGGGGTTTTTGTAGCTGTTTTTTCACGGAGTCACAGAATATGCCAAGCAGGAAAGGACCCACAAGGATCATCGAGTCCAGCTCCTGGCCCTGCACAGGACCATCCCCAAGAGGCACACCATCTGCCTAAGAGAATTGTCCAAACACTTCTTGAACTCTGTCAGGCTTGGTGCTGTGACCACTTCCCTGGGGAACCTGTTCCAGTTGAACTTCGTACGGTTGGTGATTGCCCACTCCTACAATTTATCAAGGCATCTCCGCAGGGCCTCCCTGCCTTTAAGGGAGTCAACAGATCATCCCAGTTTTGTATTGTCAGCAAACTTGGTATCCCTTGCAGTCCTGCATTCAAGTCCTTTATGAAGATGTTGAAGAGCACAGGGCCGAGGACGGAGCCCTGTGGAACCCCAAACCATCACCAGTTTGATGTCACTCCATTCACCATAACCCTTTGTGCCTGACCTGTGAGCCAGTCGCTCACCCATCACATAATATGTTTATCCAGCTGTCTGCTGGACCTTTTGTTCAGAAGGATACTTGAGAGACCGTATCAAAAGCTTTACTGAAATCCAGAAAGATCACATCAAGTGTCTTCCCTTGATCAACTAGGTGGGTAATATGTTTCTAAAAGGAAATCAGATTTGATAAGCATGACTTTTCTGTCATGAAACTGTGCTGGCTGTGACCAATGACTCTGTTGTTTTTCAGGTGTTTTTCAATACCTCCCAGAATAACCTTATCCATAACTTTACCAGGCACTGAAGTGAGACTAAAGGCCTGTAGTTTCTGGGGTCCTCCTTCTTACCATTCTTGAAAATAAGGACAAGGTTAGCCAGCTTCCAGTCAGCTGAGACCTCTCTGGATTCCCAAGACTGCTTGAAAATCATCAAGAGAGGCTTTGAGATGACATCAGCTTGCTCCTTGACGATGGCTTAGACAGTGTTATGAAGGACTTTTTGCCCATTGTGGCAAAACTGTATAAAGAAGCTGTGACCACCAAAGCCCACCCCTCCCTGAATATACCTCCTGACTGGAATTTTGGACTGTGAGTTAAGCTGCCTAAGCGAATTTGGCATAAGAAAAAGATGACCACGTTGTCCAGTTACCTCAGGTCTAGGGAGGAGTAAACAAGGCTGAAGGAGAGGAATATATCCACAAGAAAGCCAAATCTAGCAGCTGTTCTGAAAATCAGCTCTGGCTGGGTTCGGGTTGGGGAGGTCGTACAGGCCAGGTTTGCAGACACACTCCCCCCCATTGAGGGGGAGGGGGGGTAGTTTTTGTGTCTGTAGCGCAACCTCTGCTCAGAGGGAGTTAACACCCATCCTCCCTTACAAAAACTGACTCAGTTGTAAAAACTCCCACACTGGGAAGGCCATGTACACACAGAACATTCACATGAGAAGCAGCTGAGGAGGTGTCATAATCCATCAAAGACCCCTGAAGCACTCCCCAGATGTATCCCTGAGGCCTTGCAGCAGACCACTGCACGTGATGCAAAGTGATGCAATAGACCCAGAGTCTGCTGCAAGAGACAGTGTCAAACTTGTTCCCTGTGGGGAGGTTCTTGGGCATTTCCACCTGACCCGAATGTACATTAATCTACTGAACTCTTGTTGTGCGGGACTCGCTACCAGGAAGACCAAGTAGAAAAGGATCAATGGGACACGATCGGGATCCACAGAGTGGTGATATTTTCTACTTAATCTGTCTCTGTCACTCTCTTTGTCTTCACCCGCCCATCTCTCTCTCTCTCATTTACTGTAAAATACAATCCATACTATTGACTTAAGCTTATGGTCTCATTTGCACCTTAACTCAGGCAGAGGCATCTCTCTACAAATTGTAATAATCAGATGGTAACATCTGGGTAACTATTTTGTACCTCATGACAGATGCTGAATCAAGCTGAATTACTATAATATTCATTGCAGTCCTATTTGAATACAAGTTTACTCTAACCCCAGAGTCTTGATGAGGTTAAAGATCAAGCCAAGGGGAGTTTTTTCTGTTCTTGAAGAATGTCTTGCAGATGGCTTATAAAATTCTTTGGCCTCTGAGCTTGGCATAACTCAGAAACTGCCATCAGTTTTAAAATTTACCTTTGGAAATATTCTCCAACATTCCCTCTCTCTGAAAATATAATGATTACATTAAAGAGCTTCACAGATTATTTGCAATTCTGTACTTCTAAATTTAAGGTTCAAAGCCATACAAACACTGTGTTCAGTGTTTGAGTTTGTTCCTGTAGATTAGTCAGCAGCGTCTTCCACTAAGAAAATAGAAACATGTAGACAGAATGACAAAGTTTCTGTAACTAGCAGGAAATAATGCTTTCTGTCTTAGAAAAAAAAAATAAAACAGAGCTACTGTAATTGTCCCCACTAATCTGAGTCATTTTTTGTGCTCTGCTGGGAAAACGGATGAGGGAGATAATTTCTCAGGAAATAGTGCTTGAAACATGAAGTAATCATAGCAGCAGGAATTAAAAAAAAATCTTCATCCATGTTAATACTCTTGAAGTATTTATATATTCTAATGTGTACAGAAGTATTTGTAGTTTCTTGGTAGTCAAAGAATACCTTGCCTTTAGTTATCTTGTTTTATTATTTGATTACTTCATTGATAATTGCTTAATTTTTACCACCCATTTAAATGTCACTGCACTGAATGTACAATTTAATGTTTTATTTATTGTAACTAGGTAATGCTTTTTTTTTTAACATATGGGTAGTTAAAGTAATAAAATTAATGTAGCACCTTACCTTGGGAGATGTCACTGAGCTAGTGTTTTCATAGGACTTTTGTTATATTTGCTGCCACTAAGGGATTTTTTTGTGGCAGTTATACAATGGTCTCCTACTGAGATATTCTTTCAGCACTTGTTCCTGTCTGGATATAGAGTGTTCAGTAGCCAGAGCAGTGCATTAAAGGTCATTTTTCATGAATGCCAGGAACCAATACAGGTGGGTGTACATAAGTACCTGCAAAGGAAATGCCACTTAAAAACAAAGATGTTTTTGTCTTGGGCAATGATATGTGAGAAAATTAATTTTAAAATCCAGGACATTTCTGTTCTCTTCACCAGGTATTCCCGCATTGAATTTTACTAGTCTTAGCAGTCCAGTTACAAGGATGTGGGGAAATTTTTAAAATAATCTTCTCCATACATCCATATAAAGAGTAAGATTCCATTTATCTGTGTGTGTTCATGCTTGACTGAAGGATCAGTTTTTAGCCTGTAACAGACAACATGGCTCAGATGCCAACAAAGATAACAAGCCAAGGAAAGCTTTTTCAGACTTTTCATATGCTACTTTTTCTGCAACAAAACATTTAAAATCACAATATTATATTATAAGTGAACCAGGAATGTGGATACAAAAACTGTATCGACCAAAAATGACTTTGTCTGTATTTCTTTTATATTCAGTACAAATTTACAATAGGTTCTATAGTAACAAGACATAGGGTATGATTCTCTATTTACATTTATTTCATTCTGGTTTATCTTCTTTGACTAATGATATGATATACACATTGCGTAGCTAAATGGCAAATCAAGTTCCATAAGTACTAGGTTTATTGGATTTTATCAGCATAATTTTGACAAGTGTACTTTTGCTGCATTAAGTAAATTCATTTTCCAAGTGAACACAACAGTTATTTAACAGCTCTCAGGAATCCTAGATATCAGACTGGTGCTGACATGAAGATACCATCTTTGTTTAAAGCTTCCCTCTTCCTATAATGCCAAGTGAGTTGACAAACAGCAACAGATTTAAAATCTAGCCAAGAAACTAGAGATAATTTAAAAGGCATCTGAATGAAATCACTGAATTTAGGAATTCAGTGAGCTAACAAGCCTCAGGAGGGACTCGCTAAAGATAATGCTGAATTGAAAAGTGGAAAACAACTGGGACCAATAAAAACTAATAAAATTCTGCTATTTAAAAAGAGAACTCTCTTAGTGAATACACTGTTTATACTTATATCTTCTGGTAGATCAAACAGAGGCTTTGTTAATTCTGTTGTCCAGTAAAATATGAATAAATAAATAATACTATTCAGATACTTTTAGTGCTTTCACCATTGTGCTTTTAGGGACAAAGTTATGATGGCCTGTTAGACTAACATTCCAAACAATAGACCATCCTTGTATGGCAACAAAGTAACCAGATGAGTAATAGAATGACAGCAAAATGGTATTTTCAGCCAAACAGTTCATTAACACTTTCTGTTTCTCAAGCCTGTTTACTAGCAAAGTTGAGATCTAGACATAAGCAGATCAGAATGGAAATCCAGCATTGCATGAAGCAGAAAATTAGGACATTTCTTCATACTTTTTCATAATATAGTATAAAACATACTTCCAGTTAAGGATTTACAGATAAAGCCAGCATCTTAATCCACATGAGAGAACTGGCAGACAGCATGAAGCAGAGATCATCATGGGTACATAGTGACTTCTTTTGTGCTCCTATCTAAGAAGAAATATAAAGATTGTCTTCCTTCTCTTACGTTGTACTTTGGTTAGCAATATTTTTTTCTGGTAAAATTTAGATAAATTAATTGAAGACCTTCAGCAATTTTTTTGAAGGTAATATGACAAGTTCTTAACAGACTAAAGGAAATAAAATTATATTTTAAATGTAACTTCAATCTTTTCTAAGCACCTTTTCTGAAAGTGTTTTAGGGAATTTGCATGTATGTTTATGTACAACACTACTTTTTTCTCTGCTATCTCTTCTGGAACCCATGTGTCGCATGCAAGAATGTATTAACATTTTTCATGCTACTACCAGAAATAATTTGATCTAATCTGAAAAAGTGTAAAGAAATATAGTATTACATTTAAGGTGATGAATAGAGAATTATGCATTAATTTGGCTCTTTTAACAACAACAGGACATCAAGTGCTATTTAACCTACAGACATTTTCTAATACGTACATACTTTAGCTCTGTTCAAGGTTACGTTATGCAGAAAAAAACTTACAGCAGTTAGAGCAAAGTCTGTGTGTAGGTGTAGGATTGCTTTCAGATAGTCATCAATATCTAAAAAGCCTTTTGAATGGTTTTGAGAAGTAGTCTCTTCTTGAGCAGTTACAAAGGTGTCTCTGATTAATTGCATTATCTGTCTCCTTTTGGGCCTCACTTTGTTTGTTTAGGTTCACCCAGGCATGCCCTCAGGCACATTTCCTAATCTTGTGTTGATATAAGTTCCACTTACAGACGGATTGACCCAGGAGGTCATTTGAACCTCTTCTTGCCTCAAATTTTACAGCAAATTTGAAAAACTATACTGAATATTCAGAAATATTTTTTTTTCTCAGAGTTCTTATTCATCTCAGTAATATTACTCACAGTTAGTAAAGATATCCATCAGACTTTTTTAGGTCTTGATTAGCCTGCAGGAAAAGAACTTAATAATAGAAGGATGTAATTCTGCAGTACTGACTTACCAAATAAAACTTACTTCTGCATGAAAAAATAGCACTTATTACGAGAAGAGATATTAAAATGATGCACTGTCCAAGAGTTTTATTATAAAGTCTGGCTATTACGTGCTTGCAGGAACTACTATGAAATCTTTAATCTTTTATTTTGAATGGCTATGCGACAAGGTTATTGACATGGAAAATAAACATGAAGTATTCAATTGAGAAATAAGACACTAAGATCTAAAGTCAAAATTAGAACTGCAAACAAATAAAAGATCCATAGAGAAGCCTAAATTCTCAAGGAGTCTAAAAATACTACCTGACAACTGGAAGCATACAGAATTTCCCAAGTCTCAAAAATGCCTAGCAGTTCAATGCCAATAAACCTATATATCAGTACCATTCACAGGAAAAAAATGTGACCATTTTCCTAACTCATTTGTAGAGTTTGAGCCTGTACAGGTGCTCTGAACAGCTTTACAATTTCTAGTGTGAGAATCCAGGACTTGCCTTTCCTAACTACGCACTCTGAACTCCAGGCTACAGAAACATCTGATTCCGTATCTGTAGACAAGCATTTTATGTTGTAAGTTTAACCAAAGGGAGTAAAGAACATGAAAGTTTTTCCTTTTTAAATCTGAGCATAGGAAAATTGGATGTCCAAATTGGCCTTGATAAAGTCCATTTGACTCAATGAGATTACTTTGATTTAAATTAATTTTTTCTTACAAAGCTGGAAGAAGCTTATATCCTCACATAACCTACACTTCCATGGAACAGTTAAGTTGACCTTCAAATGTAAGCCTCTTTGTAAACCTGAAATTCTCATGAGTGCCTGGTATGCACTGGTGCCTCATGACAGAGTTTTGTGCTATAGAAATAAATCAAATGTCTTTCTGGAAGAGAGGGGTCTTTGAAAGCAACACAATCTGTACACTGCATCACGACCACTTCTGTTAAGAGGAAAAGAAGGGTAGTTGTAATAGGAGACTCCCTTCTAAGTGGAATGGAAGACACAATATGCAGACTAGACTCAACACAAAGGAAAGTCTGCTCTCTCCCAGGGGCTTGGATAAGGGCCATTACTGGAAAACTCTCCTATGGAAAACTCCCCACAGTAAGGTCCCCTGACTACTAGCTGTTGCTGATTGTTCAAGCTGGCAGTGCCAAAATAGCAAAGAGAAGTCCAAGGGCAATGAAAAGAGACTTCAGGGCCTTGGGCAATTTGGTTGAAGGATCAGGAGCACAGCTAGTGTTTTTCTCAATCCTTCCAGTAACAAGGAGTAATACTGATAGGAATAGGCAGATCTGTCAGGTCAGTGTGTGGCTCTGAGACTGGTGTAAGCAGAAAAAGTTCAGGTTTTTTGACCATGGGATAATCTATTCAATACCTGGTCTACTGACACCTGATAGGATCTAGAGGGCAAGAAGAGCTTTTCTCTATAGGGGAAGAAGATTTCTAGCACAGAGTGATCACTGATAGAGCTTTAAACTAACTCAGAAGAGGGAAAAAGAAAGTACCAGGCTTGCAAGTGATGAGCAATGGAATAGTGTGCCAAAACATGAGGGAATGAGCACTAATGGGATCCCTCAATCTGCATCACGAGAAGCTGGCTACAAAATACCACTCCTGAAACTTTTCCAAGCTAATGCATGCAGCATGAAGAATGAACAATACAAGCTTGAAACTTTGGCCCAGTTCCAGATATTTGATATCAAATCAAAGCCTTATGAGGACCAGATGAAATCACTTGGTTTGTTCAGTCTAGAGAAGAGGAGTCTAAGGGGAGATCTCATTGCAGTCTACAACTTCCTCATGAGGGGAAGAGGAGGGGCAGACACTGATCTGTTCTCTGTGGTAACCAGTGACAGGAGCCACGGAGCACTGGAACAGGCTCCCCAGGGAAGTGGTTACACCACCAAGCCTGTCTGAGTTCAAGAAATGTTTAGACAATTCTCTCAGGCATGTGGTGTGATTCTTGAGATATCTTGAACAGGGCAAGGAGTCGAATCTGTTTTGCCCATGACAATAGCAGGTAATTAATATCACTTTATCTAAATCTATGAGCTTTCTCATCCTATTTTTACCCTCCACCCTGAAAAGGAGAGTGAATGGGAGAATTGCTGAGTGGGTGACTGGCTGCTGGACAAGACTAACTCTATTGTAGCTTTCTAAGTGGCAAACTATTACTCAAATTAGGTCTAAGAGCTCTGTGTGTGAAGTAGAGGAATGTTACTGATGTTACATGCCAGGACTAACTTCTGTGAAAATGTGCCAGAGGAATAAATAATACTTAGGATACCTCAGGATAAAGAGGGAAACATCATCATCTTCACAGGAGGATTCAAAATAAAGCAAAGATACAGAATTGTTTGTACTGAAAAGTATAATAAAATCCTTTAAATACGGACTGTTATATAACAAACTGAATTCAATCCTATAGCTCAGACAAATGTACTATCTAGATCAACCTTGCAATCATTTAGAACAACTTTAGAAGCTTTGAGTGTGTTTGTTTTCTCATTCCATTTTTTTGAAAAAACAGATTTTGTTGTAACCCAAAGCTGGTAGCTGGCATAAGCACGGATAGCACTGCACACATACTTCAGTGTAAGGAATCATCTGGGGAAACACCACACACAGGAAACAATGGCTTGCTGCTTTTCTTTTTGTTTAGTAAAAGCAGGTCATTATGAACACCAGAAGTTCTGCCCTTTTGTGCCTTGCTTCTAGGCATAGTTATGCCATTTCCAACACAGCCATGGTCTGAAAGGACTGTGTGTTTGACTATTTTTTCTAGCCTTAGATAAAAGTATGTCTGAAATCTGAACAATAGTAACTTCAGCAGGTGTTCACGGCTTGTTTATAATTTTTTATACCTTTTTTTTTTAATATCTCTTCAGGGACTATGGCCAGTAGTGCTTTCTGCACCACAGGGTACATTATAAAAAACAGCTACCCACAGTGACAATTAAACTACTGAAATGAGAACTAAGAGAATCTCTTCAAGAAAGAATTTCAGCTTGCCTCATACTTTATGAAGTGTTCTAGTGGAACAATATGTATATGCACATAAACAGAATGTGTAGGTTTTATGGGAATAGAAGTAGTTTAGCACACGAATTTTGAAGGAGTGAGAAATAAAAAATATAAGCATTGAAGCCTGTAACAAGCTATATAATTTTAGGGCTTAGTATATGTGTTTATAACTGAAATATTATTCACTATTGTCAATTATTAACTCATAGAATGTATTAATTCTATGTAGGATGTTTTTCATACTGTCTTTCTGAAAATGCTTTGTTTATGCTTTTTCAACATACATAAAACCCAGCTGCTTTGCTAGTAGAAAGTGCTCAAAAGCTGTGCAGCTTCCAAATGTTACTGGGCAGCTAAGAAATGTTAACAGCCTTTGTTTACTCTGTAAAGTGTGCTAACTTGCACATAAATCCTACTCCTGGTGGACTTTTAAATATGTTTTTAATAACGTACAAACCTGTAACGGCAGATATTATTCTTTTCATCTCTACTATACATTCCTCTTTTCAGAAGATATTTCAAAAAAGTATCCATAGGTATGGTATGCATGGTCTTATAGTACTTTCAAGTATATAAATGTTTGTTAAATGGTTTCTACTAGATTTTTTTTCCCCAAATAGGAAGGTTGTATAGAGAATAAGGTAAATGTCAGCACCAAAGCTTTGCAAAACTGTGAGAAAGCCAAGAAATAAACATAAAACATAAGGTTGTAGAGCAGGGCCAAAATTGCATATTAAGAACTAAATCAATTATGGTGCAATTTTAATATGAACAATCTGCATCTGCAAGAAAGAAATAAGAGAAAATCTTTTACAGAGAGAAAAACTTGGTTAAAACATACTATAGTCTGTCCAATAGAGTTATAACAGAGAAATTAATAGGAATGGATAATCGACTACTAACTAAAAGTCTATTTAATACCAGTTCCACCAGTATTTTTCAATAATGAGTACTGAAAACAATACTAATTGGCAACATAAACTAGTGGTGTCCAAAATGAGCAATATCTTTTTTTACTCTAGATATATTTGGCATCGTCAATTCTTCTCTTCAATCGGCCTCCAGTAATTTCTCTAAAGGCTTTTGTAGTTCTCTGAATAGCAATAGCACATATTCTGTTTTCCAGGTTTTCATTGTGATAGGAAGGCAGTCCACTTCTGAACTATAGCCTGCTGTAGTCCTGGTTTTGATCTAGATCTGTCTGCTAAAATCTGTGTGTAAGTTTTTTTTTTCTGAAACAATTCTTTTAGAATCACTGTATGTTGGGAGAAAAATGTCATTACTGCATTGGTTTACTTTCGTCCATATACTTAAATCGTCATTCTTTTGTGACCATATGATTCATGGGTGACACTAGAAGCAGATGAGTAAATTACAAGTTCTCAATCCAATGCGATATTTATGGGGTTCTTTATTTTTTATGTGCTGACAGACATTGATCAGTATAAGAAACAAATGACAGCACTAGAAAGATGAAGCAATCTTTGTTAGAATATACAATAAGCTATGACTTCTCAACTGAAAAACTGCAGATTCAACTGCAGATTCAACTGAAAACATCCAATTCCCACCTTTTTCAAGTGTGGGTGAATAATGCATTTGTAAATATATGAGTCTGAGAAAAATCATATCAATGTATATTTTAATCGATGATGTAGTATTTTTATTTTGTTGCAATACATTTCTACTATGAATTGTAGCAGAGAATAGAAAAAGAATAATGAATCTGGATTAGCAGTTAATTAGCCCTGGGAGCTGTGTCAAGGCATGTGGATGACAAGGAGGTGATTACAGACAGCTAACACAGTTTCAAAAAGGGCAAATTATGCCTGGCTAATCTAGTAGCTTTCTACACAGAGTGACTGCTTTGGTAGATAAGTGAATAGCAGCTGGTATCATCTACCTTGACTTCTGCAAGGATTGATGCAACATCCATGCCATTAAAGAGGAGAGATGTGGGTTTCATGGGTGGATTTTTTGATGGGTAAGAAGTTGGTTCGATGGCTTCACCCAAAGAGTTTCAGTTAGTCTCAATGCCCAAATGGAGATCAGTAGCAAATGGTGTCCCCTTGGGGTCTGCACTGGGACTTGTGCTGGTCAGCGCCTTTATTAACGACATAGTGAGATTGAGTGCAGCCTCAGCAGTACTCTTCCTTTTTGGATGACACCAAGCTGAGTGATGCAGTTGATATGACAGTGGGAATGTATATCATCCAGAGGGATCTTGACAGACTGGAGAAGTCAAACACTGTGAACCTCATGAAGCACAACAAGGATTAGTGCAAGGTCCTCCAAATTGGGTCACAGCAAACCCCAGACTCAGCACAGAGTGAGGCATGAATGAACTGAGGGAAACCCTGTGGAGGAGGACCATGGGGATATTGGCAGGTGAAAAATTAGACATGAGCCAGTAATGTGGACATACAGCCCAGGAAGCCAAATACATCCTGTGCTGCATCTAAAGAAGTGTGACAAGCAGGTCATGGGAGCTGTTTCTCCCCCTCTACCCAGCCCTCGTGAGATCCCACCTGGAGTACTGCATCATTTTCTAGAGCCCCCAGCACAATAAAGACATTGACCTGCTGGAGGGAGTCCAGATGAGGGCCATGAAGAGATCAAGGGACTGAAGAATCTCTTCTATGAAAACAGTCTGAGAGAGCTGGGGTTTTTCAGCCTGGAGAAGAGAAATATCCAGAGAGACCTTATAGCAGCCTTCCAGTATCTTAAGAGGGCCTACAAGAAAGCTGACAGGAGAAGGAGGAAAGGATTTAAACTGAAAGATGATAGATTTAGGCTAGATATAAGGAATAAATTCTTTACTTAGGGGGGAGGTGTAGTAATATGTATTTAAACCCTAATGGTGTGCACTAGCCAAACTCTCACTCAAGACCAGGATTCTACACCTGAATCCAATTGGGACTACCTCAACCTAAGGTGCTCGTTAACCTCCTACAAACAGCTGCAGCTGCAGGGCGGNAAGGTCTTAAAAAGAAATGGAGTCAGAAAAAAAAGAATAATTTAACTGTTATTTATTAAAATATAGTTAAAAGAAGATGAAAAAATATATTAAATATAGTTTGGCTAGTGCAAAAAGAAAAAGGGGGAATTGTAGTAATATGTATTTAAACCCTGATGGTGTGCACTAGCCAAGCTCTCACTCAGGACTGGACTCAACACCTGAACTCAATTGTTATTCAAATAGAGTTCAGGCCACCTCAACCTAAAGTGCTCATTAACCTCCTACAAACAGCTGTAGCTGCAGGGTGGGCACAAGCCCTATAAATGTAGCCCTGGGAGGAGGCAAGGTTGGGGTGGTTGTTCCTGGTTGCTGTGTGTTGCTGGAGCTCTGCTCTGAGAAATCATAATCCAAGAATCAGAAGATTGTGAGCTCTGGCACAGGGAGGCACTGGAACTTGTTGCCCAGAGGAAGCGTAGATGTCCCATTCCTGGAAATGTTGAAGATCAAATTGGGTGAGGCTTTGAGCAACCTGTTTGATGGAAGGTATCCCTGTCAATAACAGGGATGTTGAAACTAAATGATCCATAAAGGTCCCTTCCAATTCAAATCATTCTATGAATTCTTCAGTATTATGTTTGAAGTTCTAGCTTTATGAAGGGAGTTAGTGGAGGTATGTGTTAATAACCAAAAAAGCCAATGTCTTAAATACTTCTTATTACTTCTATTACTGCTTTAAATACTGTCCCAACGAATTCCTAACTGAACAGCTGAATTAAACTCAGTTTACAAATCAAAATCTGCATAGTACTAAAAGGAAGTTTACTGTAATATCTGCACTGTTGAACTAGGGTTTCCTTCCCACCCCCCCAACCCAGCAGCTTAAAATAGAACCAAAAATTTTCATTTTATAGAGAAGAATCAGCAGTTAAATTTAGCAGGCAAGCCTTTCCTTTTACTCTGCTACACATGAATAAAAGCAGAAACCATTTAATATGTCAAAAATAATGGAAATTTTCCCTAGGGATATTTTCCATCTTGGCCTTTGCCATCATGCATTCTCAGGCTCACATTACTTTTCACATCATACGTTGCTGTTGTTAAGGTGGAAACATAAGCAATTAAAAAGATAATATCCACACTGTTTCTACTGAGGCCATTAGTGTTCTTCACTATAGTGGTTTTTGTGGGTTTGTTTCTTTTTATACTAATGAAGCCCATTTCCTTTTTTTTTCATTTTATTGTAAAATGTATAACACTAATGGATTAGACTGATTTCTTCCTGTGCCAAGTCTAACACTATGTAACAGTTTGTTTATACTGTTGGCTGCCATAAATAAATAAATAAATGAATGAATAAATAAATGATGAAAGAAAAAAGTAATAAGAAAAGACCAATTTTATCACTTATATCATTAATGGGTAAATTTGTTGGCACAGAAGTGACAATGTTGCTGACAATGACTTTGGCAAAGACGGGTCTCTTTAGCTTAGTGTTAGATAAGATGGTATTTGATTTGCAGCTCTGAGTTTAAAGACAATGGAGGAGCACACAAAAAAAAGTAGACATCATTACCATGGAGCAGCAGTTGGAAGGAAAAGACAAGCCACAAGTAAAAGCACAAGTTTTGCAAAAAATGAAGGTATATAATTTTTTATAAATTCTTTTTATAGCTAAGCTTTTATTTCCCAAACATAATTGATTTAAATTAGTTTCAAAGGCCATTTTCTTTATCACTGTTACAGAACAGCACAAGTTTTTCTGTTTCCATTTCATTTTTCATGGTAAAATAAGAAATAGGATTACAGTGTTTACTCATCTTTCCAGACTTTTCATTAGTACAAGCTACTGCATCACATTAGAAACAGATCCAAATGGTGGATTCCTCAATATTATTGTGTTTTTAAAAATTATTTATTTTCTTGTGTTCAGGAGATTTTAAAAATCATACTCCTCGAGACTCAAAGCATGGATTAGTAGAAGATCTGATGAGTCATCTGAAAATATAACCGAATAACAATTGCATTGTTGGCTCTGTTCCAACAATTCAATATCTTAAACAGCATTGATTCCCTCCCTCTGCGGTTATTTTATATATTACAATGCTTCCTTTGAATGTTCACTGACAAGTTTTGACCAGTCTAGCTGAAAGAACAAAGCTATATATAAATTGTGCATGCATAAAGAGGTTCTGTCCTTCTTCATAAACGTACACTCAAGAAAATATAAAATAAAAATGCGTATGAAGAGGTTGCCTTGGCAGCTGAAGCTCTAAGACACAAGTTTTATTCACATGCACACATACATAGCCTTCTCTGAAATTATTTGGGTTGTGGTAGCTGAGAAAAAAATAGTTTGTTGACATCAGAGTTCATAGAGAAATATAAAACTGTTGTGGTCTGAGGATTTGTGGCAATCACATAATTTCTGGTATATGGAAGATCTCATCTTTTGTCTCTCTGGTTAGGACAAACAGGACCTTGATAAGAAAATTAGTTTTGCTCACATCTACCACTTTACTAGACTTTGTTCACTTCCTAATTCGTGAACATAAAGAAAAACAAATCAAGTATGAATTCTGGAATTCATGTCATTTTAGCTCATTACACTTGCAAGGGGATTATTAAGTCACAATTCTGGTTGGAGAACTATGTCCTTAACGCTACCACTCTCATGACAGTAAGGAAGAAAATTGTACATATAATGCTGGCTTGAAGAGGTTTAATTCTTTTCTTATGTAACATCTGGGTAAGAAAAAAGACAAGCTAGGCTAAGAGGTCACATTCTGTCCAATGCTACTTGTTACATTTTAAAGGCTTGATTTGATTGAAAGCAACCTTCGCTAGTAAATCTAATATCACAGTTAGAATCCGAGAGCCAAATTTTTTATGTTTTTATGCATGCAGAATAACCCCGTGACTAATCCCTGACTTCAGAGGAGTAATTCAGAGGTGATACATTTACCGTTAACATTTCTTTGCAAGTAAGGACACCCAAATTAATACTAAATTGAGAAACAAATTATTGTCTAAGGAATAGAAAGTCCACCTCCTCCATTCTTTTCTATGTAAGGATGCACCAAAAATAATCCATGTACTGTCATCATTTATACAATGTACCCTGTGAAAGGACTGAATATAGATCCGGGAGTACAAATGGAACAAATCCTTATTTAAACTACTTGAAATTAGAATTGATGCAAGTGTAGGGTATACACTGAATTTTTACTTTTCTGAAATATGAGATATATCTCCTTGGAGACAGTCAAAAGTACTTTGCATAATAGATCTGAAAGACAACAATCAGAAGCTAATTTTCATACGAAGACTTTAGTTTCTATTATATCAGTAATTTTGATCAAATCATTGGAAAAAATCCTGAAAGTGTGTTTTGGTTCAACCGTGAGATATGAGCAAAAACCATAAACAATTAGCTCATTCCATGTCATTTAGGAAGTAAGTTTAAATATTGTAACAGAACACAATTGTCTTAAAACACCTTGAAATAATGGGAAAATTTACTAAAAAAGAAAAATCAAAACTAAACCAGTAAACAGTTACTACTCCAAGACAGCCTTTAAACGAGTGAAAGAGAAAGAAGAGAAGTAGAAGGACATCTCTCAAATGGTGGTAAATTTAATATTGACTGTGAATAGATTGGCAATATCTGAGGATAACATTCAAAGTTGGGAAAATTTATTGGCTCATATCAGAGACGGTAACTTTAGCCTAAAGCAAAAAATCATAAAGGATATGTGTCCCCAAATCCCAAATTCTAGGAGTTTTTTTCCACAGAATGGAAGTCAATACACTGACTAATATTCAGGTTTAAGTATTTCAGGTGAACTGTAAGGAGCCTTAGACCTGGATCCAAAATTATCTCACTAAGTAACAAGACTCTTAGATCTTGCATTCTCAAGGTGAATTCATTTAATCTAATTTTACATCATATATGAGCTTTTTTACAAGAGACATAGCATCAAGCGAATACAAGAGAAATAAGCATCACCAAGAAGGTTTTCATTCCACATGTTTTAGAGATCTACCTAAGAATAAGACATAAGATGTTATAGAAGTTCTGCTCTTTTTCTACTGTCTGATGACGTGATTGGAGTGAAATAATTCACTATTTCTCAATGAAGGCTGAGGTGAATCTGAGAGATCTCAGTGCATAGTTGCACATAGATAATTCATATGAAAAAACTAACAGCATTTAGCTTTGAATCTTGTCATACAGAAAATTACTTGAATTTTTTGAAATTTTACTTCTCTTTAACTACAGCCCTAACCTTTTTCTTAAAGGAAAAGGACTGATGTTTTTAGCAAATGGCTTCATGTGTCTCACTATACTTATGGTAGAAACCCTCACCCAGGAAACATCTGCTGACATTCAGCTCAGTATCTTGCCACCAGGTTATACAGTATGCTGTTGTTAGAGGAACATTCTTCAATCTTCCAGATAAAGCTGTGTTGCCTCTGGATTCTATTATGAAATGTCATCTAATTAACTTTATTTGTGCTGGGAAAAAAACACTGATGAAAAAATTTTTTCTTGTTGTCAGCACACTGATCGAAAAGAATAAAGATCTGCATTCTTCTTCCTGTACAATTAACTGTTCTATGTTTTATGCAATAGTTGTTTCATGCAAATTTGTGGACAGTCTTGCAAAGTTTAGATTTGGTCTCAAAATGAATCATCTTTCATGTTATTCTTACAGCAGTGACTATAACAGAATTCTCAGAGTACAAGTGGTATAAAATCTTATGTAAACTACCTACTATGTTTTTGTCTCGAGTACTAAATCCACGAACTTCAGTTCCTAGAGGCCAGGAGGCTATCTAGGAAGCATCCTATAAGACTACCTTTGTTTTATACACTTCCTAAAGTATCAGCTAGCAAACTCCAGTCTACTGTCAGAGTCAGGCTACATGATTAGATTTGGTTCTCATCTTTCCTATTGCAATTCATAGCTTAATAAAAGGAGATAATGTTCTTATTTGGGCAATATAGGATTTATGTATTTACATTAAGCCAAAAAGTTGAATTTGTTTGTTTTCATGTGTTACTGAACCGCTGGTTCCTTCTCTAATACAAAGTTTTAAGAATTCTTTTCTACAGAATAACATGTTTTAACACAACTGATGAAGAAATTTATTCTGGCTCTGTGTTTTCTTTGGTGAGGAAAGCACTGTAGATATAAAAGTATATGGAGAAAACAATCACTATACCTGCATTTCTCAGATACTTCTCAGGCATGCTAAGTAAGTATGCTGCAAGAAATTGTATGAGGTAAAGAGCCACGAAGATGTCACAAGGAGAAATGTCTGAGTTCTGACTGGCTGTATGTGGCAGGGCATATCAGCCCTCTCCCTACCACAGGTGGCTGGTGCAGATAGGAGAGAGAACCCAGGCAGGCAAGGCCCAGCAGGTATCATCTCCTGGCGCCAAAAGGTCTGCCAGCTTAACAGATGTGGGAAGAGAGAAAAAACATAGGTGACCAAAAGGCCTGTTTTACACTATAAAAGTACTACAGTCTATCACGGAGACAGAAGTCTCCTACACACTCCCTGAGAAGCCTTCTACCCACACTCCCTGAAAGTGTGTGAGACTTTTACCCAGAGTCTGGATGTAGATTCTGTGGTTACTTTCCCGGGAATTGAGGGAAAGTATTTCGATGTGTGCTCCATCAGGATTTGGATGATAAGAAACATTGGATCCTAAGTTATATTATTTCTTCACTAGCAGTAAATTTCATGGTACCTTTAACGCCACGTGTATAATACTAATATCCCCTTTTGTCTTATTCCTGTGTAGTAATAGTCTGTTTTAAATCTTATGTCTGTTAGTTTCATGTCTATTAAATAAATAATTCATTCTATAATATACTGAATCAGCCATTATAAAAGAAGATATTCATTAGCACTCTCATTGCTAGTGAGAGTGGGTCTTGGGGTGCTGGCCACCTCAACAACATGACTGCCTGCTGCCAGAGGCCCGGGCAAAAGGCAGGAACTTATTTAAACCCACATCATCCATTCATAACACTGTAATAACTTTGTTATTGCTAACTGCAAAGATATAGGGGCCCACTGAACTGCAGCCCAAAATGGAGTTAAAAACTGACTCATTTTAAGTGCTAGCTGAATAACATATTTTGTTATCTGAATTATCAAATCAACTGTATTAACTGAAATGAATAGTTCAATTAACAATGAACACATTATTTTTCCTTAGAAATAGAAATCTAACTTCTGCAAAACTGTATAATACAAGATTTAATTATTTATGCCCATAAACAATGAGGATATTGAGGGAACAGAAGTACAAGGCCAAGACCAAATAAAAGTTAAAAATCACTTCAATAAACAGATCATGAATACCATTCACATGCGAAATTTATTCTTTTAAATCTTTTTTCTGATGAATCATACTCCAGACAGAACAAGAGGAGAAGTGATCTGTAAGCAGACAAAACTTTTTGAGAAGCTTTACCAAAGCCAGGGCGTGTACTGCAGCTGGGCTTGTAAGCAGCAAACTACAGATTCACAAGGATCTGTGAAGACAGTGCTCTCTAAGAACAAAGGAATAGGCTGGAAATTAAACCAAATAAAATAAGAAACCTCCTGGCCTTACATCAGTCTTATACAAGGATTGAAAGAAGCCCCAGAAGAAGATAGTTTTAAGACAGAACTCCATCAAATTTGGGGAAAAAAAAAAAAAAAAAGGAGAAAAAGAAAAAAAGCAGCAAGTATAGTACAATTATTACAGAACTGGGTTTAGTACCCCAGGAGACTCTATGGTTCATATTTTCCGTATAAACTCTCTGAATAAGGTTGTTATAGCTAAAAAAATGTGATGATGGGTGGGTACAGACATGGGAAGTGTCTCCTTTATGATAGTGAGACCCAGTGGGAATCCTACTGTGTTGAACTATGGCCGCCCAGTGGCTCTTATGTGGACCCATCAATAGCAGAGGCTTACTTTCAGAGAGGCCAGGAATTTTGCCACTTGCTAGTCGCAGAGATTTTAGTCTAGCCCTTCATGAATGTTCATGTAAAAATTATTTTTTGTGATCTGGGTTTTACTTTTTTAGATGTGAGGAAACTTCTCTTTTTTTAACGACTCATGCTCCTCTCATCCACGAAACTGTTCTTCATTCAGTGAGTCAGAAAAGATGTAGATATCTTTTCATGCTAACTCTGGTTTTGAATAGACCCAAGCTCTTATACTTAAAAGGAAACTATTTAGAATAAATTTCTCCAACCAAAACAGCCTAATGTGATTCCACATGTTCAATATGTAAAGATAGCTGTCAACTGAAACTCAGATCTGAGTATGTGAAACAACATGGATAGGGAAAGAACTAAGATGTTTGCTGCTAAACTGAAGAACTTCACCAAGTCTCTGAAGCTATCCTTTCTTGCTGCTATTCCCACAGTACTATTATCTTCCAATGTTTTCTGCAACTTCTGAAAGTCATGCTACACTTAGTGCCTTATTTTTTATCCTTTAATGCCACCAAATTTTAACACTTTACAATATCCTACTGTTCTTTCCTACAAACTCTGGAAAAATTTGTTTAAACTTTACTTCCTTTACTTTCTTTCTGAGATGCTCCAGGCAATTTATCATCAAGCGATGAACCCTGCTTGACACCCTGTATTCCAGTATTTGTACATCATGCTGCAGCCTAGTAACTTCAAAGTTTTTTTTCAGGTAGGTGTCTGTGTCCAATTTAAATTCTACTTGCCTAAGGGTTTTCCCTATTGGAATTGCTATAAGCTGTCACACCTGCAGAAGTGACATTTTCTTGTTTAACCTTGACCAATATCCTAGTGAACATAATTTAAGTGAGTGATTTTTATAATATCATCATTAATTTTCTAATAATACAGTCTGGAATTGTTTATAAATCCTTAAGCTCTGTAAGTTATGATGCAGAATTATTGGATGTGACAGGACATCTAAAAGACTTGCCCTTAATTCCTATGCCCTAGCAGCTAAGAAGTTCTCAATAAAATGCTATGAGACTGAAACCAAAAAAGGAGTTTGTGATTGACATACACAATGTAGGAAGGTAGTAGAGATCTCCTTTAAGAAAATAATGCATTTAAGCTTTTGAAATTATAGTAAATTTTCTCAGCATACCTATCATTCATTCCTTTGCTTTTCCTTTAACACACAGATTTGTAATATTTTTCAGCTTTTTTCCTCATGATTTTCACATCTGAACATGAAGATCTTTCATCTGAAAAGTTGTATTGGACTTTTTCCACTATTACTCCACTTTCTGATTTTATTTTAAACAAATCCTGATCTCCTATTAAAAAGTGCCAATGATTTACAAAAAAAGATTTTTTTGTATTATTTTCCTCTGTTAGTGGCAAGCTGGACCTTGTCAGTCTTTGTCTATCAGAAGCAAGTATTAAGTGATTCTTAACCTAGCTTGAATCACTTTTGTGACCCTACTAATTATAATCCTTAAATATAAAATATTTACTGCAAAGCATGTTTATATGACCCTGAAGTGATAGTACTATCCTGAGCTTTCTGCTAATATAGAAGTTGGATGGTTTTACATTGTATTTAATGTATTTATTAAAATTTTTATACTCTTACCTTTGTGAAATGGAATAAAATGGTATGAAGATTCTGACCTTGGAACATAGTAAAATAAATTACTCTGAGTGTCCTGGTGTACGTTTCCAAGCATGAAAACCTGCTGGTAAAGCATTTGAGAGGCATTGTTGCTGAATTAGATGTGACAAGTAAATTTTTTTTCCTTCTTAAAAGAACCCTTTAGAAAACCTCACTCCTAAGATATTGTGGGATATTTTGGGTTATTGATTTTAGAGATATTGATATGTTTCTTTGTGTTCTCTGCCAAAAAAACTAATGTAATACTTGAGTAGCTACACACTTTACCTATAAATATCTAAATAAATAAAGGTATATGCCCATCTAAACTGTTCTAGCAGTATAATATTTAGAAAAACCCCCCACTTTGAAGATATATGGCCTACCTTTAAGTTTAATAGCTATGAGATTTTGCATTCTGTCTTTCTCGATTTTGGCAGGGACTATGCTCTTTGTAGGCCTTCTCTTTTATGCCACTTTCATAAATTGATGTTTCCCATAAAATATTCAAACTCTCTTCTGATCAGCACCCTTAATGATACAGAGATCCTTACAATGAGATTTCTAAAAATAGCAAAACATATTTTGATTCATACTTCTCCTGATTGTCTAGTAGTATGGGAATATATAAAAGGCAAAGCTACTGTCTATACTTTCCCTACATATTGATAAATTTAAAAAAACCTATTTTGTGTGAAAGAATTTGCTTTTGAAATAACTTTATGTTATTGCTTGTCCCCATTTTTTAATAAATTTGAATGTTTTGAAAGAAAATAATGTAATATGAATAACAATAAAATGCTTGCTAATAGTGTGATACTCATTCAAGCCTAAAAATAATGATTCTTTTGCATTAAGAAAGACAAAAACATAATAAATTAATCCATTAAAGCTCATAATGGGGTTCATTTCTAGGCCACTTATGGGTTTAATGGCTTTTAAATGCCCATACTATGTGGACTTCGTAAAACTATTGTAAAATGTAGTGAATATATAGTGTCCTCATCAGATAAGTACTTGAAAAAAAAAAAGGAAAAAAAAAAAGAGGCTACTTATATTAGGTAGATCAAAACATTCTGGAGATTTGATAATTTGATCGCCTCAAGTACACTGAATGTGTTCTCTACAATTCACAATTTAAAGCAGTATTATTTCGTGAAGATATTCAGGAGAAATTCCTTCCGTTATAATTTCTGTCAAACCTGCAATATTTGGTGACCATATCATTCCAAAAAAGTGAATATTGATGTAAAGATTCTGAGTGAGATTCTGAATGATGATCCATTGTTTAAATGCCATAATTTTTAACACTTTTTCATTACAATAATAGTAAAGCCTATTTAAAGGAACTTAGTCTGCAGTAAGCTTTATCAAGTCAAATTTCAGGAGATTTCATTGAGATCAAAAGAGGGGATGTTAAATAGCAAATTTAAATATGATTCCCTTTTTGCTGCTTTTTACCAGAACTTAAAATACAATTTATCTTACCTTCAGTTTGAAATGCCCAGGTATTTTTTTGTCAGAGTTTCAGGCTCTGTCTAGTTCTGTATTTTTGTTGCTAGTGTAAAAGTTCTGTCTCATTGGAGCACGACTAGACTCATTTTATGCAGCATATAAACTAAACCTAACTGTGATGTCTAAAACTGTTACATGTACAGATTCATGAAAGTTTTGGAATTAATACTGAAGCCAATAGGAAGTCCATACTTGAAAAGCAAGTTCTCTGAGGTCTAAAGCAGTCTCTTCTCAAGGACTGCAAACAATGCACTCCTTTAGCTTATGGAGTTTTTTAATGGAGAAGTATCATTTTTTATATATATA